>JAECUM010000758.1:0-223038 GCA_016617855.1 Megalonaias nervosa
TGTCACTACATTTTAACAATGATACAGTTCAAAGTCCATTAATGACTCATAAGGAGGGGAACTTGATCGTGTTTCCATGATGTAAAAAACAAATGCATGGATCACATCCATACTCTTCCTCACCCCTTGATGACCATTCAATTGCAAGTTAAGCAAGATTGATTGAGGCAAATCTGGTTAAGTACCCTGCTCAAGGGCACAATATCTATTGTAAAGGAAAAACTTGAACTTGCCACCTGAGTCTAGAGTACCTACACTGAAGCCATGTGGCCTCATAAAAACCACTAGAGAGATGTCTGTTCATAGAAATCATTGACAAATCAGCCAGGTCACTTACAAAAACACTTGCACATTGTGTTGTATACACCACAGTTGTCTGGGATAGACTATTTTTCATGCAAGTCGTGGCCTGTTCTGGTGTGTTTTGTTGCAAGGTGATCAAGGCCACATTTTAGCCTGGGTTGACCAAAGTTAAGTTAAGTAGTACTCTCAATTCATTTATTTCCATGTGTTTAATTTTCCTGATTTTTCTAAAAATGACATTTTCATTGATCCTAAAATTTGCGAATATAGTTCATTCCACACAGCATTGCGAAGAATATGTTTGTCACTGAATTTTCACGTCAGCATCTTGAAATTTAGCTAAAATTACCAAATCTGTTTTGTGACTGAAACATAACTCATACTGGCATACAACCCAACACCATTCACTCAATACATGCTGAAAAAGACGGGTCAATGTACATGTAAACTTTCATGCTTGTCCTGAGTTCTGGAAGTCAATTTTTAATACTGCAAAGAAATCAAAGGTAGGCAACTACATTATGGCTGAATAGGAGAGCTGACAAGTCCTTAATAAACCAATCAATTCTTCCACAGGTTACGATGGCACAGAAGAATCTGATGTAAACGAAACACCCTGTTTCAGCATGTAATGACAATTTGTTGACATAAAAGGTTTTTAAGTGCTGGATGACTTGAGTAATTTTACATACATTTAAAGATGCTAACATGAAAATTCACTGAGCTACACACACCGATATCATTCACAATGCTGTTTGGAACAAACTGTAGTGCTAATGGATTGAACTGACGTACACCGAAGGATCTTGTTTTTACAAAATCGTGTACAATACAAAGGCAGCCTCTGTAGGGACAACTGTTCTGAATGTGACCCTGATAGTTCACTGATGGGACAATTCTGTAAAGAAATTGTGAAATTTCAAAACTGCTCTACTTTTTATTTATTATCATTTATTTTGTATTTGTTTCATAGATTTTAACATATTCCTTTATATTCTATCTTGCTATTCTTCATGCTTACATTATTTTGAAGGGTTTATCCTCCTAAGGCTTTTGTGCAATTCATTTTTTTCTTTATTGATTGAATTTAACTTTTTTTCAGCACATAGTCACTATTGTGCTGAGCTGCTGTTAAATGCAAGTACATACATACATACATACAGCTCCCCCATTATAACACACTTGTTTACTAAAAAACAATTCCATATATAACAAGGAAATGATAGAGACACCATATTAAAAATTATAATTACCAAAAAATTATAATATTTTTTTCAACATTAACTGAGAAGTTTTACATCAAAACTTCTTTACATGATTAGGACAAGACAGTCCCAGTTTATCTCCGTTTACCCACTGCTGTATTCTGGCATCATTAGGTATTGTATTACTAACAGTCTATTGCCCACCTGAAATTACTCACATCTCTAATAAGACACATTGGTCCATGTGAACTACTAACTTGGGTAAAGTACTCATGACTGTTGAATTTACCTTTAGCACTAAAGCCATTCCAGCAGATTAGTGACTTAACCTCTGGAAACACTACTCGCCAATTATACAAAAGACAAGTTTATTATTGATTATTGTTTATTGACACTTGGATGGCAACAGATCACAGAAATGATTAGTGACAGCATGTCTTTTGTACTTGCTTCCACTTCTGTAATCTGTTGAAGTGCAACCCAGAATAGATACTAATTTGCATAATGTAGCTACAAATAAGTTCCATTCAAACAATGGACACTTTCTTGTGAAATGAGTTAGATTTCAAAGCGAATTCAGCAAAATCTGTATTTACAAGTGAATTAAGACATTTCATCTCTCAATGGAGACATCCAGGAAAAGGAAATCTTATTTTATGAATACAAGTAGACTACCTTTACTGTACTTCATTAAGCCTGGATTTATTTTGATGAAACATTGTGTGTAGTGTTACGAATATGTAATTAAGTTGCTTGTGTGTAAGTTTTAAATTCATTTTTATTTTAATTTTGTTTCATTACATTTTATTGTAATGATAATTTTCATTAGATTTGAATCTCTTTTCCGAAAATTGGCTTGTCCCGATTAGATTATAATATTTCTTCAGCACTATTTTTAGCTCACTCTGGTTCATAGATTTCGTAAACATCAAGATAAAATGATTGGCTATTACCAAGGTCATTTTCTGATTGCATGATAGTTCCAATTTGTAAACAACTTCTTTTTATTGAATTTTATAATAAGATTCGCTAAGTTCTTCCATGGCGGACGTACCTACGGTTGTGCGCTTCTACTGCAATGTTCAAATTGGTGTCATGTAAGTCCATCGTGTGAGCTACCATGTGATCTAAAATCGAGGTTTAAAACAGTCAATTGGTATTAAAATTATTGAGTCATATTCTTACACCTTGAGGGAACAAGGTGTTTCTAATGTTGTTGCCAAATTGTTTTGAAGTTCATCTAGTTTTTGGAATTTAATAATTTATTCTCTAGAAAACTAAACAAGTGTACTTTTTTTATAAAAAGTTCTGAGACAAAGAAATTCAGTGGAAATTTATTCTGGAATTCTATACGGAAACATTATAAACTGAGATTCAATTGAGGATCTGTTGCCACCAGTACAACGACCTAATCTGAGGTCATCGCCTCCATATTGGAATTTCATTGAGATTTGAACCTGGATTCAATTAGAACTGTTTAGTGATAGGACTTGTATTTTTCAATCCTAGGATTAAATTTTGGATTATATTCACAAACCGTAAGTCCAATTTCATATTTTTATCTTGTTTTCTAGGGAAATAAATCATTTTTGTTAAATTTACAAAGCTTGTTGACTTCACTCTTTTCTTTTGTTACATTTGTACAAGCCTACACATAACAGTAAACTACCTTTACTGTACTGTACTCATTAAACCTGGATTTATTTTACTAAAACACTGTGTGTAGACTACCTTTACTGTACTTCATTAAGCTTGGAAATATCTGACTACAGCAGTCTGTGCAGATAAGTTTTACTGTACTTCAGTAAACCTGAACTTGTTTTGCTAAAGCATTTGTTGTAGACTACTTTTACTGTACTTGATAAAGCATGGACTTGTTTTGCAAAAGTGCTGTACAGATTACCTTTTGAATTATCTTTCTGCTGCTTCTGCTGTGTCGTTTTCACATGGCTATCCTCTTTCTTTAATTTTGTATCCAACTCCAAGCCTGGAAAAAGGAAAGATGCTAACTAGATTATTAGGAAAATATACTCTTATTTATTTCAATGAGGACATTTTTTTAACAAAACAGTGTGGAATTTATGTACTAGTGTATGTTTTTAATTAGTCATACATTTTATGCAAACACAAAAAATGACTGCATTGCACATGCTATAAGACAAGGGTCTCGTGAATTGCATGGTCTAACTTGTGAACAGTGTCATGATGTAACTCCATGGTATATGACTTGTTACAACATTCACATAAAACTTTAACATATAATCTTTATGCTGACAATGCTGTTGCAACCAGAAGTTATCACCCTCTGCTAAATGCAGGTTCAACATTAAGAGATCTTGTTCAACATACCTGACCATAAATATGCAGAGATCACCTTATCAATGTAATGTAATTTTACATTTCTCAAAAGTAATCTGTTTTGTATTTTAATGGTATGCTAACAGAAGAAAGGATACAACGTGTCGAGGCAAATATGTATGTATGTATGTATGTATGTATATATGTAGATATAAGAAAAGATGAATCTCCATGTGCCTGATAATACATGGAAAATTTAGTTAATGTAACAGAAGATCAGATAAATATCCATGCTTTATTCCTTCCAGCACTTTTGCATCATCTTTATGAGTGCTCTTCAGGTGAATACATCATTCCTTTATAATATTTTTGTAAATAAACAATCTGACATCATTATAATATTAATTATGTCATTGTTTAGATGGTGAGTAATTAACAACTTCACTATATCTATATACCACACTTGTATAAAAAATTAAATTTGTCATGTTGAAATGTCACGAATATGCATTGATACAGTGTAAAATTGATCTATACACATTAAAACAATTTAAAAGTTATTCTGTCATCATGATATGAAAATTTATCAGTGTGTTGATACAATGTTCCAATAATCATGTGTTAATTTTTATATATAATTAGCTCGAGCTATGAAGGTCTGTATGTCCTTTCCTCCAATTAAACATTCATTATTAGTTAATAACTTATATAAGGGAAAGACTTTAAAGTTTCCTCCTGAAAAGTTATGTACATATTTACTCACTTTTA
The DNA here is from genome assembly GCA_016617855.1 of Megalonaias nervosa. Taxonomy (NCBI): domain Eukaryota; kingdom Metazoa; phylum Mollusca; class Bivalvia; order Unionida; family Unionidae; genus Megalonaias; species Megalonaias nervosa. The sequence goes on from JAECUM010000758.1 coordinate 4,575, forward strand.
ATAACCTGGGATCTTCTGTTTTTGTTTGCAGTCTATGTACTGTCAATCTCTTACTTGGTTCATTTTTTGTCTGACCAATGTACAAGGCTTCACACCTCACACATAATCAATGCATAAATCACATTTCTTGAATTGTAATTCATGTCATGTTTAACTTTAAATATATACCATTTTTAAATTTTATTGAGTTTCCTTCTATTATATTTAAAGAAGTTTTGCATCTACTCATACCACATTTAGTTACTCAGGTCTCTCTTTCAATGAGATTAAATTTAGATCTGGTAAGAATGTGTCAAATTTTTGGGTTGTCTCTTACTATTAATAATTTTTCTTTTTTCCAAGACATTTTTCATTCTCTATGTTTGAGTAATTGTTCACATATTCGTACCATCAGTATGATATTTGTATTCCATGGATTACAGGTTGTAATTAAAGGAATTCCATTTTATGATGGGCTTATATATATATATATATATATATATATATCTATATGAGATCATCCCATTAAGTTCTTTATATATACATATAAAACCCCTGAAAACCATTTAACCCAGGTTACTGTCAAATCTGGCAAAATTCTGTTAAGCTATTCTTCAAGTATTTTGTCCATTTTTAGTAAAGGCAAATCAGCACCATTTGCATAAACTCAGAAACTCTATTGTCTACCTGTTTTTGTGAAGTTGTTTAAAATGTTTCTATTTTTTGTAACTGCAACCTCTTTTATGGTGGATTGGTTTAGGAGAAGTAGCAATAACAAACGTGTGTTTCTGGAAGGATGATGGCACAATGATGGACAACAGATCATCCCATTAAGTTCTTTAGGTTTATGACCAGTAGTGCTAACACACTTTACAACTGTACATGTAGTTTTTTTTCTATTATGTAAAATGATAAAAATGGCAACTGAAACTGATAAAGAAATTATTATAGTTTCTTCTAATTCTGAAATTTCTGGGTTCAGTGTAGGTAACAACAGTTTCTGGTTTAGTCTGATTGGTATTTATGGCACAGCAACACAAGCAGGTTATTTAATGCCAAGGCAACTGGAACAACATGCCTTGCCCAAGAACATAATATGGTAGTTGACCCAGACAAATCCAATGAAATGGTCTGAAACCCCGATGTTTTTGCTTAGAGTCTAGGACACTAACCATAGACCCATCATGGTTCCTACCCCCATCTGTTGTCTCCAGTGACATGCAGGAGGACACACTGAACTTATTCTACATCTCAGGGCATAGGTGTGTGTATAATAAAACTGGTTTTAAAAAAGGGGATTTATTTCTTTACATTTGAGAAACACTTAAGTAGAAAAATTGTTATTTTAGCCCTGACTTTTGAATGATCAACAGTAAAAACTCCAAATGACGACTAATGATTACACTGGAAAGTGGTCAGAGCTTAGAAAGTGGTTTGATTTCTAAGAACATGTGGTTTCCTTAATAATACGAGCTGACAGTGATGGGTGCAACACAAATGGTCCTATTGACTTATATGTACTCTGCAGGCCCTTAAACAATGGAATAAGTAATTATGGACTATAACTCTTCAAAATGATAAGGCAGAATACTGTAAATTAAATTCAATCAAGGTCATGCCAGAAAAGAAGTGCCTGCCAAATCTGGTTTAAATCCAAGAATTCTTAGTAAAGTAATGCTACAGAATCAAAGACAGTAGGTTGGGCAATCAGTGGGTATAACTTCTGAAAATGATGCTGTGAATAGCTGGATGCAGAACTTGAAAGAAGTCTTGCCAATACAAAGCCACATACCAAATACGGTTGAAATCAAACAATCCTTGGTAAATTCATGCTACACAAATCAAAGTAAGGAGGATGGGCAATCAGGGGGAATAACTCCTATTCATGATGTTGTAGAATGCTGGAGACAACTTATTCATTGATTTAATCAGCATACCAAATTTGGTTTAAATCCAATAAATCTATGCTGTGGAAACCAAAGTCAGGATGATAGGCAAACAGGAAGCAAAATCCTGAAAAGGATGTCATGGAACACTGGAAATCAAACTTTTTGAGGTCTTGTCAGTACAAAGCCTGTCAATAAAATTACCTGGTGGAAACCAAATTACTGATGAGCAGATTAATGGGCTCCACTGACTTCTATATATTCAAATAAACATTAACCAAAAAACAACAAAGAAACAAAAAAAAAAAAAACCCAATGGAATCACAATGATTTTATTCCATCTGGATGCAGATTTAAGTTGAAATGAATGTTCCAATTTTTGGGGGTGGAAGAATACATTCTATTGTACTTCTGGACCTCATGAATCTGTACTATGACTACTGATGCAGTACTTGAACATATGGCCTAAACTATCAGCAAATCAGTCAACACATGCTCTGTATGTGCTGCAGTAAGCTAATGGCAAGTGATCATAAAGCACTAAACCAGTATTGAGCAAACCTTTCCAGTGGTATATTTGTAGTACTGATCAAGACTCAAAGCTAGCTTCAAGTTACTGATGATGTCCAACCTTTTGTCAACTTAATCAAAACAAATTCAGTGTGCACCATTTTTCTCAAAGACTTTTATTGATCAATCAACCGTTTCCTGTAATTTTATATAGTCCTTTTTACTTGGAGATGTGCGAGTAATTAAAAGGGGTTGAATAACTTCCTGACTAAATAACCCTCTGGAGATGGAACCTGGCAAATAATCACTACAACAAAATAGTAACAAATAATGATTTTCACTGCGCAAATAGTGACTCTAGCATATTAAACACACATCGCATTAAATGGATGCCAGTCAGCATACATCTCTATTTATTTAACAAGAGACAGGTAATACCAGGGGTACAATTATCAATATTCTGGAAATAAGCAATACTATCAGCATAAACTATGTTATAAAATTCTTTTTATCCCATCTGTAACATACCTGCAATCAACAATAAATTAATGTCACCATCTTTGACCCATTAATATCCCCAATTGACGTAATTTAATAAATAGGCACAATATCAATGATTGTAAAGTTTAAAAAATGCCCATTATTCTGTTTATATTTGCTCATCTTTCTATTGATATTATTTTCGATCTTTTGCTTATGTCTGTCTCATGTCAGATGCTGAAGACAAAAGCTAGGTGTTACCAAATGTATGGATCTACCTGTTGTGTCCCCATTGGACATTTTATTATTATTGCCAACACTTCCTGGATTTCCTGGCTCAGACTTTATGGTTACACAATTTTGCCCCTCCTCTGAAAGTTCCTCTTTCACTTCTGATATAGGCTCCAGCTTCACACTATTGCCATTCATTTCATGAGTCAGGTTTTCTTTGCCAGGCAACATCATGGTAAACCAGTTTTGTTTTCACTACAACACTCTGGTTATCTTACTTCACTTCTGCCCTATCCTGAATTGAACTTGATAAAAATTCTGTAAGGAAAAAGAAATATAATCAGAAAAATATGCAATGCTTTACTGACATCGCTTATCAATATAAAGGTAAACAGCACTATTTGTGCCCCAATATGTATTTACACACCCACACACAAACACAAGGAAAGTCCATGAAGACCAGGGCTTTTATGATGAGGTCATGCATCTATTAAAAACTAAGCTAAGACCGTAACAAAAGTTTTGACATCACCAGTTTCCACCAGAATAATGAATGGTATGTCAACTTTCCACTAACATGGACTAGAATAAAAAGAGAATAAAGATTTTTGACAGTCAACACAATTAAGATGCAATTATAGGTCACTGTATGTGTACTGTCTGACATCTTGGGTAGACTTTTTTCTTTTAGTTGTGGCTGACAAACTTGCAAGAAAGCTACCAGTATGTCCACCTGACACAATACACACACAATAACAACTCATTGTTAACTCTAATTTATAATTATAATTATTTACCAGACATTTTAACGTTACTCCAGATAAGAAATTACAAATAACTGAAAGGAATAAGTTCTTTTTATAATGTCATGATGCGCATCCTTACCAATTCGACAACAACATATACAGGAAATTATCCAATATACTGGTGTGTAAAGTCAGATCCTATTGCAAATTGCATTGACCCATATCAGTCCTTGTATAATCTGCATGCAAACTGAGGTCTATGTAGTTTTGTTTGGAGTAATCAGAACAGATCACAGACTGCTTTATTCTTAAAACATATCTGTGAATTCAACTTTTCCATATGGTGAACATCAACATTTCCAACAGTAAAATCTGAGGCAAAATAAATTTGTGATGTGATGTGATTATGATTTTTAACGTAGCTTTAACAATTTTTCAGTCATATCGCTACGATGTCTGCAGTGTGGCAGTTTATAGTGATGTCTAGCACTGGGGCATCATGCCGCAGACATGTAGCATGATGTCCCACCCAGTCACATTATCCTGACACCAGGCCGACCAGTCCTAACACTAACCTCTTAATGCTGAGCGCCAAGCGAGGCAGCTGTTAGTACCATTTTTGTAAGTCTTTGGTATGACTCGACCGGGGATCGAACCCACGACCTCCCGCATCCGAGGCGGACGCTCTAACCACTAGGCCACCGGAGCGGTCAAATAAATTTGTTTTCTGTCAGCTGTTTGTTTCTCACTGCCGACCCTAGCACCCACCCACCCCAATTGTAAAAGAAAAAAAAAAATCGAATTTTACTTGTGCATCTAATGGAGCTGGTTTTGCCCAGTACTTTGAACGCTTAATACATTATATAAACTAATCATTATAATATGTATGTTTAAAAAGGAAACAAAAACGAAAAAAAAAAAAACAACTACCTACCGTAATTTTAAAACCTTTGCAATAGGAAATTATCATATGATTCAAAATTTTCAATTCATCATCATATAATTAGTTTCCCTATGACACCAAGGATTATTAAATTTTCTGCTAATGTATATACTCATATACAAGTCAAGCCCAACTGCAAAATGCACAGACCCAGACCTGTTAATGCATAATGCAGTTTCAGATCTGGGTCTATGCAGTTTGTTAAATGTAATCATTACAACTTATATCACAGACCATGATCTGCCAGCACATGTAACAACAGATCAGGGTCTAGGTTGTTTGCAATTTGTCTGAACTTACTTACAAATACACATAACGCTATTTCTTTAGACAATTTTCCAGTGTAACAGGATGGGGAAATCTTGCATTTGAGGTTTTAAGGATAACAGTAATATGTTTAGTTTTCAAGATATTCATTTCACTGAATCTTCTGATGCAATGCCATTAAAACTCTATTCACAGCACTGAAAACCACCAATAACTTGATGAAATGTCATTAAAACCCAATTCACAACACTGAAAACCACCAATAACTTGATGCAATGTCATTAAAACCCAATTCACAACACTGAAAGCCACCATTAACATCCTCAGATCCTCAAATTCAAAACTGTCACCTAATTTAATGGCAGATATGGGTCAATGCTTTTAACAACTTATGTGCATATACAATATTCTTACTTACTGCCAGCCACCCCCCACCCCCACCCCCCAAACATTACATGCAAATGCAATTTATAAACTTCAATTGACATATTGGTACTGAAGTGGTACTTGCAAAGACTATCCTCACCTATTTTTATTGTCTCCAAGTAAATAACTTCTCATTAACAAACTAGTGTTTCTCTTTTTTTCTTATTTCTTCTTGAGGAATACATACACTTTGTTTTTCCTTTTGCTTTAGAAATTCTCCCTGGGCTTCAATTGTAACATATATAGATCTATCTATATCTATATTCACTTTTCATTTCCTTTTCTCTGTGCTTTTTGTGAGTACTTGCCCTTTATACTCATACATCTGAAGAAAACAAAAATAAGAACAAATTCAGTAACTTAGAATAAGGATACATTTGTCTTAAAGTGAATAAAAACTTTCGAAATTGTAATTGACAAGGACTAGTTAATAAATCTTTCCTAATTAATAATTCAATTCTTAAATAACTACTTTACACAACCATGTATTCTGTGTTTATTTTAATTTGTTACTGATTAATGCCAAAGTGATTAGAGCAATGGACAAGTTGTTGAAAGGTTAGGAAAAGTGACCAAAACGTTTTGCACTTCTCTCATCTTCCATCTGTAATATGCTTCTTTCTTTATATAGTGATTTGACACATAAAAAATCTTGCTTAACCTGAATGCCAGGTATCATGCATGTAAGGTAAACCAGTGACCCTGTTATTTATGTTGATATGTTCTGGTACTGTGTATACTTGCTTACAAGTTGGCTCCAACTCCAAAGTGCATAGACCCAGATCTGCCACTGCATAATGTACCAGCAGATATGCAGTTTGTTAGGAATAATCAAACAGAAGAAACAATGTAAACCCTGATATGCCAGGACCTATCTTGTTTGCAGTTGGACCTGTCTTACAAGTGAGTACATGTGGTATTGATAGTTTTTCCATCAATTATAAGTTTACATTATTCTGTAAACTTCAATATCAGCCATGAATGAAATGTATTAAGTTTTATTACATCTGTAAATTTGATCACTTGCATTTTCAATGTTACTGATGTACTGAAAGACAGAAGTTAGTGAACCATTTATTAAAAATTTCTTTTAGGCTGATAGTTTACTCTTTAAGTCTGTGAGGAAGGAGATGTCTCCCAATTTAAATTCTGAGCCAAAACTCATAAAATGTAACCAAGTTACTCTAAAGTAACAAGACAAGACTTCTGAAGTTCTATATTTTTGATGGAAAATACCCCTATTTTTACAAGACTGTAGAGGAGCTATTTCGAAACAAGCACATTAATCAAGCCTATGAAAAAAGCATCTTGCTTGAAAATGCAAAGCCCAAGAAAGCTATAGAAAAACTGTCAAAAAGAAGGTTAACAAATAATTTGCATGTAACTTGGTGTGACCATGATGCCAAAACCCCATTTTCAGTCAAGAACATGAAACCCAAACTTAATAAAAGTCTGATGACTTAACTTTCTATAGGATAATGGTGCTATCTGATTTTCCTTCAAATAATGGCAAAGTAAACATATACCATAAATCTCCTACAATAGACACATACCAAAATAATAAACCTACCATAAATGCTGAAGGAAATGTAAGCAAATATTAAATGTAGAAAGCTTCTGTTCAATAATAATAATAATAATAATAATAATAATAATAATAATAATAATAATATTAATAATAATAATGATAATAATCATAATAAAACTGAAAACTTTTCACAAAATTTACATAAGGGGCCTCTGGGATGATCGAGGGAAAAATACTGTATCCTTGAAACACTCGATACAAAAAAGTCATTGATGGTCACCTTATAGACTGTTCAAGTTCCATCCAGTTGTTTAGGAGTTTGGTTTCAAGCAGATGGAGGTATTACATTATCCCCTTGCCAAGGTGTGGGGATAAAAATCTTACTAAGCAAAGTGTGAGTTCAACCTATGATCCATCATCAGCCAGTCCTAGTATAATGAAAAGTACTGCTGACCAATCTCTTCCTGGGGCAATACAGTTAAACACCTTGATATTTTGCATAATGTAACATGTACTAATACAAATCCTTACAAATCTCCCTATGATATTTCATTACAAAACAATAATCACTTTTGATTATATGATAATATAAACAGAAATCTAATTTAATAGAACCTACCACATGAAAGAGTATATGTGCCTGCTGTATATACTTGTTTTCATGTTGAGCTTAACTGTAAGCAGCACAGACCCCTGATCTGACATCTCAATCAACTTACATGTAAGCATATGTATACTGCACCTAACTCGGGTTATTCATCAGATTTTCTATAATTTAGCAGGTGTAAATACTACCTCTATTCTGCTATTCCCAAGCCAGCTCTGATGCGAGGCTCACTTGCAATCAAACATTGGACAAAAGTTAATCTCTCAGACATATCACGTAATTGTAACTATCAGATAATACTTGAGTGTACAATATATGCTACCTGTGCAGGTAAAATGACAATTTTGTCTCTATATACATGCAAGATATCCCACTAAGCTATCATCTTTCTGTCAGAGAATTCAATGATTGTTTCCCTTGAACAAAGATGTAATAGATACCTTTTCAAGCTGAACAAAGCTCCCAGTTGTAAACTCTGGATAAAGGAAAATTAACATCAAAGTCGCAAACTACAAAGACTGGTGTTTTCAGACAGAGAACTAGTTAGTCTGTTCAATTGCCATCATGAGTATTACTCCTAATAACACCCCACCCCCCAACCAGTGTGCCATCTATTCTGACTTGGTCAGAGTAGAAAACATCGACACTGTAGATGTTCTCTCAATCTTTTAACCTGCATTTCATGGTGACAGCTGGGTACCTAACTGGCATCTCTTTTGTGTTAATCAACCTAGATCAAGACAGATTTCTATACAACAAAACATAACAAAGATCTTATCAGCAGTCAATCAATAAACAGCTTTTATCCAAATCCATTCCACCAAAAGCCACCTCAGTGCCAAACAAAACTAATGTATTCCCAAAAAAGCAAAGCAATATAACACAGTATGAACAAATATTTAATATTTCATGGACAGAAATCAGATTATCTATAAAAACCAGATTTTGGATAGGAATAAAATTATATCAACTGCAGTGTGACGCTACAAAATATGTTAAACAAAAGTTATGCAATCACAGAAATATGTGATACATTTACTTTAAGACAGAGGGTAGCAGTCTCCATTTTCAGAAGACTCAAAAAGCTGAATCAGACAAAGCACAACCTTAACTATCATCTACACTGGCTTCATACATTAAAACCCAATGGTGATCTAGGTAAACAAATAACCAGGGATTTCATAAGATTAATAACTGTTTTCACAAGCTCAAGTCGACAACATATAGCACTCCCGACTGCTAACAATAGATCCGTTACATCATTTCATCATGGCCCATCGGATCCAAATCTATCCCGTGCAAGCACACAACACAGACCCTGACCTGCAGGGTCCATTATGCCAAGGCAGCAAGGGGTCAATATTTACAGCTGGGTATGCACTTAGCACAAGCAACAAGGTAATGTATATACTCGCAAGTAGGATTGAATTGCAATATCTTCATAGCCAGATGTGCTATTTCCATAATGTGCTGGCATATCTAGGTCTATCCTGTTTGTTAGAAATAATCACGAGAACCAACAGCACATTATGTGATGGTATATCAGGGTCTATGCTGTCTGCATTTTGGGTCTGCATTTAATACTAGCAAACAGATGGCATTTCTACTTATGTAACCAACTACAAACTGAAGTCACCAAGATCAACTGCTGTATATTATGCCAGTTTATCTCAGTCTGCAGTTTGATAGGAAAATTAATCCTCAGAACAGCACAGACCCTGATCTGTCTTGGCATTAAGCAATGGCAGATTTGGGTCTATGTTGTTTGCAAACAGGTATGAATAATAAACAGGAACAGTGCCAATGGCACACTACTGCATATCTTGGCATTTCCAATTTATGTCAACAGGGCAATGGCCTGACCCAGGGGCCAATATTGCAACACTGTAAATGTAAATTTATCTCTTCATGTCCAGTTACTGTATACTGTATATAGGGTAAAAGGGTGGGGTCCTTAACAGTTTCCACAATATGACCAAGGGACAAGACTCCCATCCCAGGGGCATGTCCAAGGCTCTGTATTGGATAAACATCTCATCAATGTCCTTTAAACCACAATGTCATTATAGTATGGGGATCTCAGCAGTATTCAAGTTATGACACAGGGTAAAGATCTCTATCCCGGGGTCTGTATTGGATATACGTCTGATGTCATTTTTTCATATCATTCAAGCCAACAGTATATATGATTATAGGGTGGGGTTCTGAACACTTACAAGGTTTTTCTCAAATCATGGCACAAGACCAGAGGATGTGATAAGAGTCCCTCGAAGGAACTGATACTATCCTGTCCAAAAAGAATTTACAGGAATTAATATTAAAACCATTTCTTTTTAATTGCTGAATGTTGAAACCATCTGTAACATTATTGGGTTAAAAGATTTTCAAAATTAGCCTCAGTGGCAGCCATACTGAATGTAAGATCAGCACCATTTTCATTTAGGGCAAACTAAAACACCATTAGAAGACTTTAGGTGAGAACCCCATATTGATATAACCATCTATTCAAGTGAATCAGAGATAATTTTCATTGCAGCGTCCATATCTGACATCAGATTGGTGCTATTTTCATTCAGGATCAACTAGACATCATAATTTGTTTTCTGGTGAAAACTCCATGTCAATATAACTTTCCTTTCAGAGGAGCAGAAATAACAAGATTTTCAAGCTGGCTGTTGTGGTGGCCATATTGGTTGTCTGGTTGGCATTATTTTCATTTAGGACCAACTAGGCTCTATGGCTGCCAACATGACATTCCGTGTAGGAATAACAATAACAAGATTTTCAAGATGGCTGCTGTGGTGGACATATTGAATGTTCAAGCAGCAACATCTTTTAGTGAAAACCCCATGTTGACAATCCATTCAGGAATTCAAGGCAAGACAATTTCTTCTTTTTAACAGGGGAGAGTTGAAACCACGTGATATTCCTAAGTGACCAACTAAATATTATAAGATGCATTTTGGTGTAAACCCTATGTCGATTATGACCATAAATTCCAGAGGAGTAACAATAACTAGATTTTCAAGATGGCCCGCATAGAGCCCATAGTAGATATCAGACTGGCATCATTTTCATTCAAGAAAAACTAGACACAACAAGAAGTCTTCAAGTGAAAACCCCCATGTTGATATGACTTTCCATTTATTAGTAGCAAAAAGATTTTCAAGTTGAGTAAAATGGTGGCTATGCTTGAAGTCATGTTGGCACCATTTTCAACCAGGACCAATTAGATATCATAATTAGTCTTCTGGTGAAAAAACCCATGTTGATATGACTTTCCATTATGAGAAGTAGCAGTAAGATTTCAACATGACTATCATGCTAGCTATATAGGATGTCAAAACATCAACATTTTTATTCAGTACCAACTATACACTGTAAGAAGTCTTCTTTGAGATTTTATCAAATCCTACAGCCAAACATCCCAGGCAATTAATTTTTCAAAGTCAGACAAGTAGAATTTTAGTACTTATTTCCTATTTTTTAAAAAGTTGTGCAAGCACAGATTTTCATGCTTTAATCACTGTATCTATCTTTATCTGACCATTCATTGCATGATGAATGCTTGAAACCATCTTTCTCCATTTATTCATCATATCCAGTGATACTATAGTGATAACTGTCACACATGTGCACATTCTATTACAGCTTGAATGCATCTTGGGCTAAGTGACAGAATTATCAACTAATAAAAATGCTAAAAACAAAGCAAATCTGTATGATTTATAACACTGTTTTAAAACAGCTTTGTTAAATTGTGTCTACTCAATCCAGATACAAGTGAATCACCCTTTGATTTCAATCTAGTGAGTCAATGCAATTAAATTAATGAAAGGTATTTTACCAACATTAATGTCAGTTTCCATTACAAACTAATTAAATTACAGTAATGATTTTTAATTTTATAAATTATACATAGGATCAGCTTCCACATGCTGATATTCTGTTTCAAGCAAAGCAATTACAATGATTGAGAGGCCATGTTATATTCAAACTGTAAAATGTATTTTGTGACAACTTTAGAAGTAGGTGATGAGCAAGGTCATCTTTATTATGTGGATAAAATGAGTTTACTAATTTATTTTCACAAGGAAATTTATGGGCTAAATTCAGAGAAGGAACATTCACATGAAAGTGGAGGGATAAAATGTAATACTATCACTGAGTCTGAAGTAAGTATTTTTCCAGGGAGACATCAGATGGAGTCTGTGGTTGCAAAACATGTCAAATATGACACCATTGAGGCAGACATTTTCAGTTTACATTCGACCAATAATTATCCATGGCTTAAATCATTGAAAGAAAGATGTTTTGCAGTTATGACAAACAATATCACACAATGAAAGCGGTTTAAAATTCTGAAGTTAGAGTTGCTGACATACCACAAAGAAAGGAAATTTAAAAACTAAATATGAAAGAATTGAAAAAAAAAATTTACGGCTCTCTTTATTGCAGCATACAGCCTATGCTGTTATGGAAAACTATCATCTGATATGGAAATGCTGTGTGCACTCCAGAAGAATGGTGTTGAAATTTGTGTTTAGTACAAGAACAGGCTTGGGCACAAGACTTTCTGGGTTCCTGCAACAAATTTAAAAGATTCCAGACCTTTTCCAGACTAAAAAATAAATATTTCCAGACCTCCTGAAGAGCTCCATATACTAAAGCTTCTCTCAAATGCAATAGAGCAGTCACGTTATTGGTTTCCAACTAAGATGGTTGTAATAATGAAAACATTTCAAGACCTGGAACAGCAATTTTCAAATTTTTTTCTCTGATCTGAATAAGTTGTTTTGAGAGAAGACGTTAAGTCAAGTCTGAATTCCAATAAATTCCATTCCATTTTTGCTGATGCTACTGTACTGGAGCAAGATATAATGTATACAAGATACCACGACAATCACAAATGAAATAGTAAGCCCTTTGAGGAACAAATAAGTTGTACATTATTTCTTTTTTTCTATCTATGGATTAAACTGCATACATCTCATCGAATCAAGGCAAGTTACTGAAATTTTGTGGTAAGTGAAAAGGTAGAAGGTACAAGTGAATTTTCTGCAACTATTAGTCCTGGACAAGTGGATGAAATTTTTTTTATCAGCCATGTCTTTGAAAATTGTTGATATGACTTTTCCCTCTGTGAGAAGTAACAGTAAGATTTTAAACGTGACCATACTGGACTCAAATCGGATAATTTTTATTCAGGACACTCTAACAGCACAAGAAGTCTTCCTGTAAAAACCCCAGCTTATAATGATGTTCTGTTCTGAAGTAACAATAACAAGAGAGTCAAGATGGCTGCTGTGGTAATCATAATGGATCAACACCATTTTCATTCAGGACCAAGCAGACATCATAAGAAATCTTCTGTTGTGAACCCCATTCCACTTTCCATTCAAAAGTAGCTATAAAAAAATTGTCAACATGGCTGCTATATTAGCACCATTTTTCATTTAGGACCATCTCGATTTACAAAGTCTTTAGAAAATTCTATGTTGATATGACTATCCAGTAGTTATAGGATTTTCAAGATGACTGCTGTTGTGACCATAGTGGATGCCTGAGCAGTACCATATTCATTCAGGATCAACTGGACCTTGGGATGAATGTAAGTGTAAATTTCATGGCAATCCTCAAAGCAGTTCATGATGAGTAGCAAAAAACACTTGTACTAACAGATAGCAGGAATTCTGACAATGGACAACAGACAACATTATAGTCAACTGACCATCCTAAAACTCATGATCTATGACCAGAAGAGCTCAACACAATGGTCATAAGTAGTCACTAGTTCATGGCAATGTGTCTGTACAAGTCACACGCCTTCAAAACCATTTAGCAAAGCAGGTTTCTTTTGTTTCCTCACCTTTCAGAGTACATTCACCTGCACATTACAAACAACCATGAAGAGTATAGACCCAGATAAGCAGACTCGGTATACAACATCAGATTATGATAATAACAGCAAAATATGTGATGGCGGAGCTGGCTGTACACTTATCCGAGTTCTGTGCTCATCATTTTGTCCAAAGACTTGATTAGAGTCTAGGAGAGTGATGCTTTTGCTGTCAAATCTTACCAATTCATATTGTGTTTAAGTGTGCACATTTCCTCAAGTAAGAGACACTTGTTGAAATTACTGTTTAAGTGTACACATTTCCTGAACAATTACTGTCTTTGTATCCTGTATTCACCTATATATAAATCAGATCCAACTGCATGCAGCACTGACACAGATCTCCCATCATCTTGTTGTAATCAAAATAGGAACAATGATATAGACCCTGATCTGCCAGTGGACAGTGAATCCTGGCTGACAATATCTGGAGATCAGTGTGTGGTATACATCAGCAGATATGGTAAATTCAAGTGTAGCTGGTTTTGAACAGTTCCTGGATATGACTCTTTATGCCTGACTAAAGGTTGAGATCAACTACAAACAACACCGACCTTGGTCTACCATTGCATAATGTGCTGGCAGATCAGAGTCTATGTAGTTTGTTCCACTCATTACTCCAAACAAACTGCATAGTCCCATATCTAGGTCTGTGCAGTTTGCATTCTGACTTGTATGCACGTAATATAAAGAACCTTCTTGTCCACTTTCTTTATTCTTTTACTTTTGACAGCCTGTATTAGTACTGTTTAGTAATATTTCTGATGATGATGATACAAAGACATGTACATACATCAATTTTTTATTGATTGGCTGTATTAGTGCAGTATATAAAATGTGTCGTATGTCGAGTTTATTAGACAACATAAGTAAATATTGATCATACATCTCCATTCCCTCACAGCTTGGTAGTTGGTGGGAATAGAAACAAAGCCATTTTTCTAATAGGTCAAAAGAGTTAGGCTATTTGCTGTAGGGTGTGTTTAACACAAATACTGTATCTGGAGCTTTACATTCCTTAAGCCCAAGGCCCAGAACCCATGATTTTGACCTTTGGACCTGGCTATGTTTACCTTTCAAAAGTTCAGTGGACTCAGTTTCAGATGAATCACAATGGGTATATTCAACTATGTAGGTGAAGATGTAGACAGAAGTTAGATATGACACAGTGGGATATAACAGAAAAATATATTTACAATTGTAGCTAAGTACTGTTCAAAATAATATCTACTGTATTACATGCCTGGTGTAACTTCGAAAAAATGTCGAGACTTGCGAGTCATTGGACCAAACTCTGCATAAATTTGTTTCAGAAGTTAGGGGCCCAGGCATCAAGAATAAATCTTTCAGCCCCTGTGGAGACATTTTCAGCCAGACTGCAGATATTTTCAGCTCCTGTGGATATATCTTTCTTTATGTAGTCATTGTCAGCCCTTTAATTTGGAATATTTTTGTATTTATATCCATTTAATGCTCATATATAGCATTTACGCAGAGTATTACATAAATTATGTAGATCTGATGAAGATGATCCAGGAAATGCACTCATTGTGCTTCTTACAGATGCAGAAATCAAACCAAGGTAAACATATCATCAACAAAAGATTGAAGTCTTTCCCAGCTGTTCCATTCATCAGTGGACTTCAGTTTAGTTCCACTGTTAAACTGCTGATGTAACTCTACCCAAGTATGAAACACCATGTGTTGGCAATATTTTCATCTACTGTACTCCACTGTATGACAGTCTGTCAATGACTGTATCTCTCTGTACAAGTACTGGAGAAAGATGCATTTAATAAATTTCCCTGTCATAATCAGCTCACACTATTACAAGTGATGTGCAAACTGGTACATAATGTGCTTGCAGAACTAGATCTGTCCTCTGCTTAATTTGAGGATTTGAATAAACCAGCTACAATGCATTATGCACTGACAGATGTCATATATCACTGGCGGGTGTGCATGTTCTACTACCCTAGGAATTAAGGTTCTGTGCAACTGACACAATCTGTATCAACCATCAGCACAAATTCCTCGAAATCTGAATATCCTGGATCAGACAACTTAGGGATCAAATGGCTCCTAATATGGAATTACTTGTAGGAGTTCTTTGCACAGTTTTGTAGGTAAAATTAAAGATGATGAATGTATGGAAGGACAGATGGACCATAAGACAGGTCTCATGATAGCAATACTCCTATGTGGAATCATAAAAGCCAGTTGGAGATTTGCTCATCATTCAACTACAAAGTCTTGTGTCATTTGTGTGCTATTTTTCCTATATCGGATTAAAATGAAGATCTCTGGCATAACGGAGATCTGATGGTCACCATTATAGGGTCATGTCCTGTCAAGCTTCTTATTCACCAATCAAACTGCTTCCACATTTTCAAAAGTGAAAACTTCTTTTTGGAACCTATTCTTTCTAATTATAAATCCCTCTAACATTAAATACAATGCTTGCTCTCACAAGTTACTAAAAATAAGTAGACTGGGAATTCTAATGGTTGGTAGAACAAATGAACCATTATTGGTGCCTTTCAGATGTAATAACAATAAGCCGATTTTGATTTTAATAAGACCAGTTGCTAGATGTCACTGAAAATTCTGTTTTTAGACAGGACATTATGGCACTGTAAATGTGATAACTAAGTTAGAACTTGATTTGTAACAGCTGAGGGATTAAACCCTTGTACAAGCAGTCTAAGCTTTATGGAGAACAAGGGAAATAATCTGAGATTTGTGTGCGCAAGAAAAATTAATATTTCTGATGAGGTTTATTCCAGAAATGGAGAACGTGGGATGCAATGGCTCCAACAATGTCAAAAAGGAATCATTCAGAAAAAAAAGGGGGGGGGGGGAGAGAAACAAAGAAAAATAAAACAGGTTGCAAATACCCTTGCCTCTGTCTTGTTTATTCAACAAATTAAAACATGTATCATTATCACAGGCACTCACATTGTGGATTATTAATTTTTACCATAAATATAACTTTTCTCAGTGTACTATGCTTTGCATCAATTATTGTTACATCTGACTACTGCATAGGTTTCCACAATTTCCATGTCCACAAAAGTAACCATGTCCACTGTAAAAGTCATGGTTGTTTTAGTTGACAAGAAAACTGTACCAAACTGCGCTACAGACTGACCTGACAATAATTCAATGTATATAATATTGATAAAGTGAATATTTTTATTGCAGAAATTAATAAATCCACAACGTAAGCACTTGTGATCATTATCAGCCTTTCCTGTTGTGAATCTTTTGTAAAGGGATTTAAATTTCTCATGCTAAAGTAACCATTCCCCTCAAGTTTATTATTTGGAAATTTAAGTCTACACTTTCTCCTCCCTGTACACTAATATGGAAATAAATGAAGTGGTGTTTTAACTTAAGGTTTTATCTTTACATTTTCTATCAATGATAACTGAGCATGTGCCCTTTGTGCACAAACCAAAACCTGCAGACATTTCCATCTGCCAATGAAATTGATAACCATGGGCTTCTCTGGCAAGGGGTACACTCTATTTAGTAAGCTTTGCATGTGCTCAATACAGTTTAAAATCAACAACAAAAATCTTTTCTCTTTATTTTCTTGTCATTTTTATGCACCATAATGGACCAATGGAGGTAATTTTCTTGTGTCAAAGATGGAGAAAAAAGATCAATGGTGAAAGGGTGCATCTTAGACTGAATTCTGTTCTTAGAATTGTTAATAATAATAAATAATAATGTAGTGTCATCATGGCATCTGCAAACACCTTGAGTGCACACATAATAAAGGCTCTTGTGATCCTAGGGACCTGTTACAATTAAGAGATTGCAATTCAGTGTTAGTACTGAAGTCTGTAAACTAGTGATCATGTCTTGTCCATGACTTTTTAATGACCTTCAAATGATTCTCATCACTGTGATCCTTTGAGTGCTACAGATCAGTATGCTGGGGTTCCATTCATTTTCAATTTTGGAAGTCTTTAGCCTCCAAGGTAGGAAATTAGGATGTCCCATATTTTAAAGCCTGGACATCAAATCACTGTACATAACTTCCTGTCATGATGTAAAGGCATATTTCCCTATGAAAACATTAATTCACCAGTATGTACTTATGATTTTAATCTTTCTCTTGTAATAACCTTCAACTAGGTAATTAGGAAGGAAGAATTGCATGATCTTTCTCTTGTAATAACTTTCAACTAGGAAAGAAGAATTGAGTGATCTTTCTCTTGTAATAACCTTCAACTAGGAAGAAGAATTGTGTAATCTTTCTCTTGTAATAACCTTCAACTAGGAAAGCAAGAATTGTATGATCTTTCTCTTGTAATAACTTTCAACTAGGAAAGCAAGAATTGTATGATCTTTCTCTTGTAATAACTTTCAACTAGGAAGGAAGAATTGTGTCATCTTTTTCTTGTAATAACCTTCAACTAGGAAGAATTGCATAAACTTTCTCTTGTAATAACCTTAAAGTAGGAAGAAGAATTGCATAATCTTTCTCTTGTAATAACCTTCAACTACGAAGGAAGAACTGTAATCTTTTTCTTGTAATAACCTTCAACTAGGAAGAATAATTGTGTAATCTTTTTCTTGTAATAACCTTCAACTAGGAAGAACTGTGTAATCTTTTTCTTGTAATAACCTTCAACTAGGAAGAAGAATTGTGTAATCTTTCCCTTGTAATAACCTTCAACTAGGAAGAAAGAATTGTGAAATTACAGATTAAATTTATTAAGTTCTACTTCAAGTTTGGACAATAAATGTGTGCAATGAAGCTCGGCCATGGAAGATTGAAAGTTTTGACTTTTTATGAACTTCTTTGGATATAAATGTAGTTATTTATTGCTAAGATATACCTAACTCAATGAATTATATACAAAATCATCAGCGAGACCCTTGTTTTTCTCCACAAAAGGTGGACACTGTGACTTGGCTTGAGATAATGTGCAAGTATGCATGTTTACTTTGCTAGGTATTGCAAATCAATCAATTAATAGCCTGGGGTAAAAACAATCTGAACTTCACAAGTGCGGAGACAACAGAGTTTTATTATTCAGATGCATAAGTAGAGGAAAAGGAAGTCCAGAGGCCAGCCAGTAATCAGCATATAATATAATGATTTGGTTTTGCAAGCTTAATGACATTTTTCAGCACGTGGTACTGGCCAGTTTATTTGGTGTAGAAATAACCTAAGAAAATCCCCAGGCAAATAACAACTGACCCACCGGAAGCTACTGGCAAGCTATCTCACATACTCACATCGGCCAAGCCGAGACCTGAACCCATGTGGACAAAGGTGAGATTGAGGCAGGCACCTTATACCACTTGGCCATCTGGGACATTCATTAATGGAAGCTCTGAGTAACAACAACTGAAATTAGGTGGTAGGAAACAGCAGATGTACTTGACTACAACATTAAAAGACTACTTACTTGATATCAACAATTTAACCAGCTCTTTAATCTGATTCCTCTCAGTGGCTCACCAGTTACTGAAGGGTGGTATCTTTAAGGTAAAAAAATACACAGAAGACCGACAGAAAACCACTGATTTTAAACTGGGCAAATATCTCTTGCATAAGTCTGAACTGGAAATCAAACACAGGTCTGCTCAGGTCCAAAAGCATGAAGTATTCCATATATCCCCCCATTAGTAGACAGATCTAAGCGATTTAAGTTCAGCACATGAAGGTTTATCTCTTAACCCCAAATATCCAAACTATGCCATTAAAGCATAATGGTAGTGGCCCCCATCTTGAACAGCCCACATGAATAGTGGACAACTGCATTTTACAGCCAGAAACCCTGGCCACCCTGTAACACGACTGTCAGAATAACATTGCAAAATCTGTCAAATTTTCATCTCATGAATGGGTGGATAACTGAGGTCACAGATAGAAATTTCACGAATATTTATTTATTTTTAAATACATCAAGCTGAAATCTGTTCCAATATGCCAATAGAACACATAACTCCTATCCATACGCAGAGGTAAGTATTCCAATTATTGTTACGGCTATATATTCCTTAGAGGTCTGGTTATCACACTGATAATTACTGGGTTTTATTGATACAGACAATGACAAAACCTAACACCCGAGATGTACGATGTTGCTCAGCCCAATTCAGCAGTTATGTCCAGTTGGCAAAAGTTACAAGAGTCCCCTGAAGGGATTGAAGCTCTAATTTCTGAAAAGAATTTCAAGAAATTTATGATAAGGCTATTTCTACTTTTAAGTGATGAGTGTTGAAACAATCTCTCACACAACAAGATTTTTCAAATTATCCACTGTGTTGGCTGAATGTAATTTTAGTAATAGACCTTCTAATTATAACTATGATTTTATTCTGTAAACATTAGGAACCCTCTAGAATGAAATTTTCCATTAGGTAATAGTGTTTTTAAAGAAAATGTTAATTGTAACCTGAAGTCAAGTAGAGGACTAAATAATCTTGTTTTTCTATAAATTATTTGTTCGTGCTATAAGGTCTTGAGGCAGAATCATTGTCGTTTCCAGTATTTCATTTTGGGCTGAAATTAATTTATTATCTGTTCATTGGAAATACAAAGTGCTCATCAAAAATAATGTTCTTGAAAATAGAGACTTGAATTTATAGTGAAATTTCAAATAAAGATATATTTTTGAATTGTATTATTGTGATTCAACAAAAGACTGTTGGCACATCACCATGACATGGGCCTCCACAGGCACATCAACACTTGCTATGTTGGATTTATTTTGGATTAACACTCAAGATATTCAGAACTTTATTTGGACTATGTTAGAAATTCTATGATTATTTGGTATTTATTTTGCAAGTTCTTGTTACATTTTTCACTTTGTATTTTAAGGTAAAAAATTATTTGTTGAATTTTATGAAAACTGTTGCTTTTCACTCTTTACTGTAACTTATTTTAAGAAAATAGAGTCATAATATTACAAGGTCACCTTCCTGCTGCAGAAGAGGTGGCCTTGTAACAGGGGGGACCAGTATATAGTGGTCTATCATCATAATGCTCTGAAAGGGACATGTAAGAGTACTGTGATATAGGCAAAGTGATCTGATACTGGGTTATATTTGAGTGAAAAATATAATTCTACTAGTATAATGGAAACCATGACCATGTCTGTTATACCAGGGACCATGTTACACTGAGATGCCTTGTAGTAATTGATCACTGTATTTCTACGTAAATGTGATGAAAAGCGTTAGGCTTATTTTGGGCAAAGTTTTTTCAATAAAAAATTTGCAACAATTTTGTTAATGGGAAAGGCTTGTCATCTAAGAAATATTGTACATGAATAAAACATAAGTCAACAGCAATTGATGAATATACATACCATCAAAGGCAAAGAACTAGTTCTTGAAAACATCATGGCCTGGGATATAAGCTCTCTGCAAGAAGCGAAAAGGATTGATTACATGTGCTACCAAATCTGAGAATTCTTCTTAAAAA
Source organism: Megalonaias nervosa (assembly GCA_016617855.1). Taxonomy (NCBI): domain Eukaryota; kingdom Metazoa; phylum Mollusca; class Bivalvia; order Unionida; family Unionidae; genus Megalonaias; species Megalonaias nervosa. Next base: position 25,533 of record JAECUM010000758.1, read on the forward strand.
TATATATTTCCATTTTACAACAAGATCAAAAAGCATTTAGTAAACTAGAAATGTGTTCAACCAAAGTGACTGAAAACTGACCCAATCACAAAACTTGTTCCAGGTGTGATGGACAGATTCATGGATGGATACAAATGGTAACAACATGTTTGTATATCAAAAAAGGCATAGTTACAATACAGTAAGGTTTAAGAAACAATGATACTGTATTCAATATATTAAGCACCCCTACACTTAAAAGCTCACCCACCACCTTCTATGAAATGTTTCAAGGCATTTGCTTCATTTTTTATTCAAATGCTTTATTAAAGGATTAAATAATCATGGTTGGGTATTTATCAGTGTGTAAATTTTACTGAATCACTCACAATGTAAATAAAGTCAGAAGAACTTTATGTTAACTTTGTGAGTGATTAGGTAACAATTTACACATCGATAAATATCCAAACATGATCATATAATCTGTATAATTAAAATTTCCTTCATTTCTGTCATCAACAAAGCATTCAATTTTATGCTGCTCCAAGTTTTCTTTCATTAACCTCATCACTACCACAGAATACACAGCCCCATCTTTGCGAGCGAAGAGTCATTGATTCTTTATATGCCAGTGATTGAAGAAGCTTGTTATGGTCATTTTTAAAAAAATTGTTTGTTGCTGTTTAATCCAGACTATTCCTTTTTTACACCTGCATATAGCATTCATTGTTCATGCTTTCTATGCATTCTGATGTTTCAAAAGCAAACTCGTGTCCATTATATGTGAGATCCCTTGCTCGTAATCTGACCCTGTTCTTTAATAACAGCTGGTGGAACATACTGTTGAAGCAAAATGCAATAGTTTTTGAAGACTGGCTTGTAAAGCTTGTCATATGCTTTCTTTGGATAAAGGGGTGAGCGTTGGAGTGTAGCAAGGTCTGTGCAATTACATTGTTTTAAATTCTAATGAGTGATTTTAATCCGGTGGTTGTACATTTTTATCAGAAATCACAGTGGTTGTGGGGGGGGGGGGCCTTCTTGTTTGTTATAATGGTGAAAAACATTGGTAAAGACAAAACTTCACATAAACCGACCTGGAAACTGGGAACCAAAAGTAGTCTGCAGAATTTATAGAATATTCTTTTTATACTCAGATTAAGCTTTTCTGCAACTTATATTAGTAATAATTACGCTTATACCTCTGTGGGGGTTAGTATATATGAACTGACAACCAAAAAAGCAGCTCCGGTTCACATTTAATATAATTTCCCTTTCATCATGTACCTGCATAACCCGATCATTAGAATCCACATGTATCCCGTTGATGTTTCCTAGAATTTTCATAGCTTTAGTATTGGGAGTCTCAAACTATCAAATGAGCTTAAAAGTCTGAACTGATATTTAATGATGATCTGGTATGTGCCACATTTGTTTTACTCCATCAACAATGCATATTTGTACATGGTCTTTTGCAGACATTTCCATACCATTGTTAGTATCAGGCTTTCAAACAGAATGTCTTTAACAACACTAAATATATTGCTCCTATTCAACACGAATGATCAATATTTGAAAGCTTCATTCCCCCCCCCCAAACATAGTAAACAGTACATCAGAAGAACTCGACAATGATATCGATCCACAACATATCATCAACTGGTAATAATCATTTAAATAGGATTAAATTGCGGTGTCTCTTTAATTCATGGCAGAATCAGACCAGTTCTCTATTTAAATTTTCTGATGATAATGTATAATACAGTTAAGGGGACATGTATATAAGGATGACATTAACTAAAAGTAATCCAAGAGCCCAATGTGCTTATTAGGTCAAATATGATCTAGAGGTCAGCTGGTGCAACAGTTGATAATTGCTGTGCTCTTAAACGGCAACAGTTTGCATCACAAATGCTACCATGCCCGAAGGGGACTGAGTCAATATAGGGTTGCATTTCCCTGTTCCATTATCTACGACTCTTTCATGTTTCAGTGTATGCCGTATATGGAGAATCCAATTTTGTGAGAAACCCAGTGATAGACAACATACAAAATAAATATCAATTTTATTCTTTATGAAGAAGTATATATCTGTTTTTGCTGCAAAGGATTCTCAAGGAACTTCTGTACCACATAATACATCCTTCTGTACAATCTGAATAAAAACCGAACACACATCACACTGAGATATTCTTACTGGTCTCGAACAATACATTTATTAAAAACAAGCATCCCTTAAACCATTATTCTTCAGCAGAATATCCTGTCCTGATTCCCAAATCATAGCAAGTTAGATTTTCACTGTATTCTGAGGACACGCTTCTAGCATGGTTAGCACACTGATTCATATGCCACTGGTCCCAGGTTTTGTTGTTGTTTTGGGGTTTAATGCCATTTCTCAGCATAAGGGAGACTATACATGGTGGTCAGTATAACTGGTGGAGTTAAAACCTGTGAAAACCCCAGCAAGAATCGCCATTACAACTCTAGGGTCTTAAACTTCGTAAGAAGACAGTGCAATAACCAACAAGTTTTGTACAATTGAAATTATATTTTATTTCCCCAAAATACAAAGTGAAAGAATTAAAAATAACTTAAGGTATTTTGAATGTCTGTATTGTACTGATATACCAACAACACAGAAGAATCACTGTTCTAAAATGTCTTTAAATGAATTCACAGTAATTCCAACACAGCTATTAATCCAAATAGTCTTTAAATGAATGTTCATGCACTATAATTCTAATGAATAATTAGAATTAAATAAATGAATCAATCCTCCCAATAACTCTTCCAAAACCAGTTAAGACTATTAAGAGTAAGAATTCTTCAGTAAACACTTTTTATATACAAAAGCTAGCAAGTAGCAAATAGTGAAGAACATTCACATTCTCAAACTGAAAACAAGGTCATGTGGGTTACTCTGACTAATCAGAAACTAGGTCAGCCTGGCCTTTTCAAGAACTTGTTTCCTTTCTCCTTGTCACATCACATGATGTTTATCTGCTGGCAAATTATGATAGACCCAAGTCTGTGGCATTTGAGAAAAGAACAAGGATGTAGCTTTACAATGATGGCAGGTGATGTAGACATTCTATGCACATAAAAAATAAATCTGGAGAAGAAAAAACATTTTGAGACCAGATTTACTTTGGTTAACAAGGGTTTTGGAAATTTCTTACAAATTGTCAAGAAATGGCTAATTTTGTCATTTATGTGCAATGTTGATGCAAAAATGAATAAATATGCGATATTCAAATTTTGTTGACGTCATCAAACTTCACCCATTAACTAATTAACCTGTGAAGATTTTTGTCATTTTCGCCTGAAATATGAGTAGGAAACACATTTAGGGAGCTGCTTCCAAGTGACTTCCCATTGGCCTGATGGCTAGTTGTGTTAGGATGTCGTTTTTCATTGGCCATTTTGTGCATGTACAGAAGGGTAAAAATTGGAAGTTCCTCTCTTTTTTTGCTTATTGGACCCATCATTTTTGTGTCCTGGCCACAATTTATTTGAAATCCAGAACTTATCCTACTTTTTGCAAAGGTTTGCCTGTCTGTGTGCAGTTTAGACTGGTCTGCCTTAGAACTGAGGCCAAAAAGTGTAAAATCCGGACACAAAATCCAATTCCGACGACAGGCGAAGTTTTTGTGTTAAAAAAACAAAAAGGGTCCCAAAATATATCCCTCTGTATTTTGTAATGCGAGTAGAAAACCCTGGTTACCTGGTATCCTTGTAGAGCTATGTCTGTCTAATTTTCTGTAATACCACCCATTTTGGTGTATCTCAAATGACCTTGATGCCTCTGAGCTCAGAAGCAGGGTACTACCTTCTGACGCACAAACGTGGCACCTTGGGTTAATTAGTTCAAAAAAACTGCTGGTTCCCGCCGAGTTTTGTCCACATTTCAGATATCATCTCATTCAATCTGAAGCAGACCTCACCAAACTTAACACAGATGAACTTTCACAAATCTTATGTTAACTCTGGGAATTGGTAAAAATGGGAACAAGCTGCCATTAAACAAATCTCGAGCCCAACAAAATGGGGGGATAAAAGACCAAATTTCATCCATTTGATCGTGTACAAGCCTATAGCCAATCCAAAACAACTTCTTTCACATTTTAGTAACTGTCGACATGACAGTCAATCCAAATTGGATGTGCTTGAATTCAATTGGGGAATAATTAAAAAAACTTTCTCTTCTAACCCCATCTTAAGTGAAAACAAAAATAAGCAATATATGGCAGCCAGTTATTAGTACAGTCTATGCTGGTATCTATGCATGGCAGCAAGTTATTAGTACAGTATGTGCTGATATCTATGTATACCAAGTTATTAATACAGTCTTTGCTGATATCTATGCAAGGCAGCAAGTAGTACAGTATGTGCTGATATCTAAGTATGGCAGCAAGTCATTAGTACAGAATGTGAATCTAAGTCTGAATGGCAACAAGTAATTAGTACTGTATGTGTTGATATCTAAATATGAATGGCAACAAGCTATTAGCACAGCACCTGTTTATGTACAGCAGCAAATTATTACCAGTGTGTGCAGAAATCGTAGTATATGGCAGCAAATTAGTACAGCATATTGTGATATCCAAGTATGTATGAAAATAAGTTATTAGTACAGCATGCTGTGGCATCTTTATATAAATGGCAGCAAGTTATTATTTCAGCATGTGCAGACATATAAGTATACATGATAAACAATAATGACACAATGACATCAATTTGGTGTAGCAGTAATATCCCTTGCAAGAAAATTCAACCTTCCAGTAATCACAACAAAAAGTAAATTTACTATAAGAGGTAATTAACCCCTTGTGCCCTGGTACTTTTCTACCCCTGAAAGTGCCTATAGCCATGTAATAAATCATGGTACAGGTTGCAAGTGATGTTTCTATTCATTATATATGACCCCCAAAATATGTCACTGCCTGTTTTTAGAGTTATGGCTTTCTTTCAGAAAGGCTATATACAGATAGTGAATTAACATCCAAAGTTTCATCATCTTGTACTCACAACAATACATGTACTTCAATTACTAATTTCACAAATTGCTCCTAAACAGTATTCTTTATGTACTGTATTCCTATTAGGGGTAAGGGTAATTAGAAAAAAAGGCAATGATCTGTGGCTCTGTGTAATATGACAACCCAACAGTTAAAGCATTATGGGCATTTTCTATATCATAAGGGTGATATAATAATAATTTAATTACCAATCTATTACTGCAGAGGGCAGTTAATGTGTTTAATCCATTTGTCTTGAATGATGGTAGCTCAACATTCCTTGACTAAGATTAAGCTCCAGCATGTATATCACATAAATGTCCACAGATCATGATTACCTGGCTAAGGTAATGCAAATCAAAACTTCTGCACAAGTGAAGAATTATCATGAATTTCACAAGACAACTATATTCTCTACAAATTTCAGTTAAATTACCTGTATTTACTCAGTGACAATTCCAAGCTTAAAAAGCCCACCTCTAATTTTCACACAAATATGGCAAGGAATTAAAAATTCTTTGATAATACAGCACTATCCACTACTTCTTGAAAAATTTATTAGGCTTGAATCCTTGGTAGTATCATGACATATAAATCTAGGCCACATTGGAGTGAAGTATATACTGATACACTATATATACTTGCTAAAAACTGACAGCAACCGAGACCATTATCTGCCATTGCATAGTGTACCAACAGATCAGGGTCTATGTTGTTTGTTCTACTGATTACTTCTAATGGTCTCTCTCCATCTCTGCTATTTTTTTTCCCTCAAGTCAGTTGCTGTGCTGTCCATATTGGATGCAAGATTGTCACCCTTTTCATTTAGGATTACTGATGATAACCCCATGTGAATATGACTATTCTGGACAAGTAGCAGTAACAAGGTTTTCATCATAATGGTTGTCAGATCAGCATCATTTTCATTTAGGCCAAACAAGACACCATAAGAGCTGGTGTCGATACAACATTCATTTTAGATGAGTAGTGATAACAAGATTTCCAAGAAATTAGCCATGGTGGCATTACTGTCAGATCAGCACCATCTTCTTTAAAATTAGACATCATAAGAAGTCTTTGGTGAAAACCCAATGCTGATATAGAGTAGTTGCAATAGGAAGAGTTTTAAGAAGGCCACAGAGTGGACCATATTGGAGGTCTGATTGGCATCATTTTCACTTAAAACCAATTTGACATTGAAAGAAATCTGTTGATGAGAACCTTATGTTGATACGACCTTCTGTCCTGGAGGAGTTGCCGTAACAAGATTTTCAAGATGGCTACCGTGGTGGAAATAGTGGATGTCCGATAGCATCTTTTTCATTTTGGACCAACTAGACATTAAAATGACTTTTAGAGGAAACCATATGTTATGATGACCATCCATTCAGGAGGAGTAGCAATAAAAAGATTTTGAAGATCATTTTGGTGGCCATATTGGCTGTCCAAGTGGCACCATATCATTTAAGATCAAGTAGGCATCATAAAAAGTCTTCTGGTGAAAACCCTAATTTGATATGACCATCCATTCAGGATGGGTAGCAATAACAAGATTTTCAAAATGGCTGCTGTGGCAGCCAACTTTGCTGTCATATTGGTACATTTTCATTTAAGATCAACTAGATACCATAAGAAGTCTACCAGTGAAAACATCTTGTTCATATGACTCTCGGTTAAGAAGTGACAATAAAAAAGTTTTCAAGATGGCTGCTGTGCTTGCCATATTGGTTGTCAGGTAATCCCAAGTTTTCTTTGGTACCAAACAAACATCATAAGAAGCCTTTCAGTGAAAACCCCATGCTGATACAACCTTCCATTTTACCCCATGCTGATACAAGCTTCCATTCAGGATCAAGAATACTCTGTTAGAGCTCTATTAAAATCAGAACCTTTTGAAGATATATAAGCATTAATCTGTTTCTGAGCTTAAATCTGTGCCTTATCTATGTGTGCATATTGTTCTGTGCTGAGATCTTCCGTTCACAGTTCGCTGTCTAAAGGGGTATGTCCACAGCAAGCTTGGCCTGCTTAACAAGTTTGGAAACTGTTGTGTTTCTGTACAATTTTCCACAGTGTATAGGTATATGTATTGTCTTGTGGATACTTCTGCTCCAATATAAGATTTTTTCACAAATATAATTTCACTTTCTTAAATCAGCGCTTTGCTGACTATTATGCCAGATCTATCATCAGCTCCATTATGCTATCTTACGGTTTAAAGTTCATTAATGCTATATTGTCCTTTTTCAGACTGAGATATTTTGATCAAATCATTATCTTTACTTTTTTTTTTTTATTTTAGATTCTTATTAATTCATCTTAAACCATATAGGCCCATATAGTCTTATAGCACAAGATCCCGCAGGGCAATATTGTTTATGTCAAGAAATCAAAACTGCACTACACTTTTAAACTGCCTGTAGTTTAATTAGCCCTTTTCTACATTAATTTTGAAATACCACTAAAAGATTGTTTGACTTGATTTCTCTTCATTTTGTCCATCTAGCATGTGCATCAAACTCATATTCAACATCATTTTCAGGTTCAAAAACACTCACTGGTGTCTTCATTACCACCTTCCAAGCTCCAATAATCTGATACAGTTAATAACTTTGAAAATCATTGCCACTGTCATCTGAAAATGAACCACGTTGGGAATCAGCCAAAATACTCTTATTTTAAACATGCATCTGTAAAACTTGCTTGATGAAAAGTTCAAACTATGACAGAATGCTTGTTCCAGGGCCCAACGTGCCAATAAAATTTAGTTTAACTATTCATGTCACGCTGAAGAACCCCAGATATGTAAACAGTTGCCTACCTGAAAAGAGGAAGATGTTGCAACAAGTGCTGGTGGTGTGACTTATGTCGTGACAAGCACTTTTAGGGGTGAACAGTTAAATAAAAAATGTATACTGCATATGTACATTTTTATATGCATCACTTTAAACTATGTGTAATTTGAGTGAGTTCTCCTGCATCACTGCTCTTGAAGTGTGCATCTGCACACCGTGGCAGCATCTCTACACAAATGCATGTACATATCTATATAACAATGCACCCATCCCTCATTCATATACATACATTCTTGCTTAGATGAATATCTGAACACATAATGCCATGAGCCTTACAGTCCAGCTATGAGCCTAGCAATCCAGCTACGAACCTTACAATCCAGCTATGAACCTTACAATCCTGTTATTGATGCATGCCTTCACGCATTTAAAATTATCAAATCCACAAAATTATAGATTTTTTAAAAAATCATTTATATTAAGAGAGTATATGTTTATCTTTCGAGTTACAGTTTATCTTACATGGGATTTAAATGTTTTTTAAAAAAAAAATGTTTATCATGTTTTTACTGCAGGACTTTTACTTGGCAATACAGACAGCTCCGGTGGCCTAAGTGGTTAGAGCGTCCGTCGCAGATGTGGGAGGTCATGGGTTCGAACCCCAGCTAAGTCATACCAAAGACATTAAAATGGTACTTGCAGCTGCCTTGCTTGGCACTCAGCATTAAGAGGTCAGGACTGGTCAGCCTGGTGTCAAAATAATGTGACTGGGTGGGACATGATGCTATGTGTATGTGCGCATGATGCCCCAGTGCTAGACATCACTATAAACTGCCACACTGCAAACATCGTAGCAATATGACTGAAATATTGTTAAAGCTATGTTAAAAATCCACAATCACACACACTTGGCAATATATAGCCTAGACTGTCATGATGTGCCATTAAACCCTGTATATTCATCAATCCATACATATATACTTTTTTGGGATTTCTAAATGGGGCTGGAATAGGTCTAGGGTGCTCAGCTACATGTCATGTGAAGTGTCTACTGGAGGCAGAAGCTACTTCGACTTTGCATATAGAACATGCGACTGAAAGGGTTTTGAAGATATTTATGCTCTGAGTATGAGAAATTATTGATGATCACGATAGGGTTCTGGTTCCAATCCAACCACTGGATCAGCTACTGTTGTGTGTCCTTGAGCGAGGCACATTACTACAACTTGCCTCAGAACTAAGTAAACTACTTGCATTGATGTGACTTAAACTGACAAACCTACCAGTAACCAAACTAAAAGGCTGTATTGCCCCCAGCACCATTACCTAAGCCTACCGGTAACCAAAGTAAAAGGTTGTATCCCCCAACACCATTACCTACTTCAAATTAAGATCATTACTACACAAATTTACCAAATCCATATATTTAATAAGCAATGGTATCCCCAAAAATGCTAAAAGTACCTCCCAATTTGAGAGTGTGCATGTAACAAACCTCCCACCAGCATCATAACATTGGTGAACATTTAGCAACACTGTACAACCAAAATGCATATCCTTCATTCACAATTTCTGTACCATGTACATGTCACCAGTGAGCAAATCACAGAAGTTTTACATGAAAAACACGTTAGATTCACTTAATTTTTTGTGTTAAAATATAATGATTTGTGCAAAGTCTGAAAGGCACAAGATCTGCATCATGCATAAAGTGAACTTAATTATTACATTAACCAAGAGAAGCAAATAACCTAGAAGTCTCCAAGCATTCCTTTACAAAACCATATCTCTTGTCCACTTAGTAATGTAATAGTGGTTGTAATTACCTTCATAACAGATCACCCATCACTGTGTTGGATAGCAATACTGGTTATTGACAGCTATCTGATGTCCATAATCAAAGCCAAGTTTCAACAGTGAATTAATGAATCTGATCCCGATTTATTAATGTTGGCACATGAATATCAGTCAGCCAAGGTGCATCAAACCCACTACAAGCATACAATTTATTTTTTAAAAATGATACTGTTAGTAGTCCCACTGTTTGAACTACAATGCACATTCTAAAATGATTATTTCTAGCTTTTACCATGATTATCTGCAAGTGTGTTTTTCCATGAACAATGTATACAAAAATAATGACAATGCAATGATACAGAAAGACAACAAATATACTGCCCTCACTTATGAAAAATAAAAGCCAGCACTGACAGGGATCAAGGTGGGGGTGCGAGCAGCAGTGCACCCATTATATCCAAGTATACAGCGCTTTTGAGTCAACTTGCTGTGGGATATAGATGACATTTTACAGATTGCCTGTAATAGAGAAAGACAGGCATTCTGCCCTGGGGCAAATTTACTGTAGTGTTTTATCAAATGAACCCATTCAAGCAATCAACAAGAATCCTAACTAACTGGTAATATCATTAGGGACCAATTTGAGTGTATATCTGCCATCTAATTAAGAAAATCAGTCCAAAAATGAGATGCAGCAATGTAAGAGGGTGCTCTTACCACAAGTTTCTGTTTATCCCATTAAAGGCCAATCTGGGTGACATGTGCTTGAGGACACAACATTATATGTGTAGCTGCATTATACAAACAAGGTACATTATAGGAAAGCATTGGAATTTGTCAAGGATCTTGCTAGTGTTGATACTGCTTCTTTGCAGCTCAGCTAGAACCTGTAGTTGACCGAACAACTATATCCCCCCATATGGCCATCGCCTTAGTCCTTTTATTTCACTCTAAAAGTAAGATGAAAAAATCCTGTGTTTTAAAGATTCTAATTTTGGACTGTTTATTGTTTGTTTTGCACCACAGGCAAGCAAATGCTTCATAACAAGACTGTAAGTGATTTGAGTAATGTATGCTGAAGTGACAGATGAAGCATCATCAAAAGTTTTATTGCATTATGATGAATTAATCACTGCTGCTAGAACCATTCCTACAATAATTTTAAAGACAACAGTGTATGTGACTGTAGTCCAATGAGAAATTAAAATGTAGACAGGCATTAATTTAGAAGTTGTTGGATTATGCATATTTGCATTTATATCAGATGACACTTTCTGCTGCAACCCCATGGGAGATTACAGATATAGCCTGTCCGATGTGCCTTCCCACATATCTTAAGAGGGACTAATGGAGGCAGAAGCCATATTGGCTCTGTGGTGAGTGTGCTGGACTCGTGATTGAAAGGGTGCTGGTTCAAATCCTACCACTGCATCAGTCCATGTCAGCTACCATGGCATGTCCTTTGGCATGATGTTTTACTCCAACTGCCTCAGCACTAAATAACCTGCTTGTGTTGCTGCACCATTCAAAACCAAACAACACCTTGGCACCCAAGCCAGCACAGCAGTATGTTCCAGTACAAGTCTGCATCTCCAGGCTCCACCCCCACCCCCACCCCAAGTGTTTGTACATTATTTTGATACAACAGCACTGCTCCTATAAAGTGTGTGTACACATCAGGAAGTGAATGTCAGGGATCTTAATCTCCTTGATCTCAGCTCCCATGTAACACAGCTAATACCACAACTACCCCAATACCAGTAGTCATCTTTGGTCAAGGAGCCATTCCTCTATAAATACTGTTCTTTTCTTTTTTTCTTTTTAAATGAATGTACACCTGTTTGTACAATAGTATTTTGGGAAGTACTACACTCAGATTGCAATGTGGATCAGCTTCGTAACTGTTGTGGATCTACTAGTGTTGACCTAGAGAGCCTATTTAATATGTGTAGTCAAGAATGACATCACACAGACACATGACCTTTTACTGAATAGAGATAATTACTTTTTACTGGTCAAAATCAATAATAGATGTGGTGCTTTAAACTGATGGACATATTGATTAAAGCTTCTCTTTCGAAAATTCACTGATATACATGTAGATAAAATATTTTGGTTACTTGTAAAATCTAGGCTATTTTGATTAACTGAATGATCCTTGTGCTTTCTGCCCATCAGATGGTGGCACTGTGACATCATTTGTTTGCAAACACAATACTTTTATATGTCAGTCAACCTAAAAACTATGTCTGCTATTACAGTGGCCTTGATGGGCCACTGGCATCTCTCTTGCTCTGCATCTCAACAATCCGAGATTTGATCCATCACTCACAAAAATTAGCACTTTTATCAAAACTCTGACGAATACATGTGTAAAGGCCAATACAGTGACACCATTCTATAAAGGATATGCAAAGAATCACAAAACTGAATAGTTATCATTTATACAGAGGTGAAATGTGCAGGAAAATAAAAGATGATGGGTACAACAGATATCTTCCATGAGCATGTGCACCTAACATGGAGGTTCTACTTGAGCACATTTCAATACACACAGAATACACCTGTAATCCATCCTTTCAACCTTTCTCATTCTGAAGGGAACAAGAGTTCCTTCAAGAAGCTGACATTCTACTGATAAATATAATTTCCAGGTATACAAGATCAAATCATTTCTTCTTTGTAAATGCAGTGTTGAAATCATCAGGCAGCCATACTGGACCTTAGACTGGCCCAATTTTCATTAGAACCAACTGGATATCATACGAATGATTGTAGTAAAACAACCTATGTCAATATGACCAACAATTCAAGATGGTTAGGAATAGTAAGATGTTTAACTTGAAGGTTAGGTCACCATTTCCTTTTACATCACAAGAATTTTTTTTTTTTAAGTGAAAACCACATGTCAGTTTAGGAACAACTTGTAAAATAGAGTCAATGTGTTTGCAGTGTTTTGGTGGCAATTCTCCAAGTAATCTGGAGAAACAGCGACAACAAACTTGTGTTAATGGATGAGAGAAATCTGATGAAAAAAAGGCCATTGTTTAAGCTCTTTTGTTCTATGACCAGTAGTGCTTAAAATGTAATCGAAGTGAGCTACAGTAAAAAGTCTTTTCCTTTTATAGTCTGTAGTGAACATTGGGCATAATGTGATCACATGATCATAAATATGGTGCATATATTTACTGCTGCAAATATGCATGTAGATCTCTCCACATTGATATCACCTTTGCATAGTGTGTATGTGTTCTTCATTATGATCTTCCACTTGCAAAATTTTCTTGTGTGTGAATGGTAGCATGTTTTTTTTTAATGACACAAATATTAATAGATTAACCCAACTATGAGATAAATTGATAAGATTCTGCGTATAGGCCATGTGCTCAATATTTAACCCACACTCAATTTTAGCCTTGCTCTAAACCTAATTTTAATTCAAACTGTTATCTTCCTATCTTTGACCTTGAACCAAGGTCAATGGGGTGAGCCAGTGTAATGGAAAGAATTTTCAAAGCATCACAATGACAGGCATAAAAAAATCTATCAAAGGGACAATAAATATCTCTCTCTCTCTCTCTCTCTCTCTCTCTCTCTCTCTCTCTCTCTCTCTCTCTCTCTCTCTCTCTCTATATATATATATATATATATATATATAAAAGCAAATGAAAAGCTTTAAATGAAATTCTCAATATGGCCTTGATCCTGAGGTTAAAGGTGCAAGCGTGTAGCAAAATGCATTATCTTAACATATGGCAAGTATATACAAAATCAACTGAGGGTTTAAGGAAATGCAAGCAAATGAAAAACAATCTGAACCCTAAATGAAAATCTCTGTCTGCAACCTTTATTTAATGGTTTAATGGATTTAACTGAGTGAATGAGTAGGCTGCAGAAAGCAGAGTCTTGCCTATAAAAGAGACATTTCTCACTAAACAAAATCTATCACGGGGTTCAGAAAATATAACAAAATAGAACAATCTTAAAGCCCCAATGCTGCAGTTTATCACAAATTTCACCATTCTGCTAAAAAAAAAGCTATACGACATCAACCATTCTTTGAAATAATCAATATGTTTGGTTGAAACAACGTTCAAATATTCAGTTTATCATTAATGGATACCACCTTTTAATTCAGTCTATGAAGTTGCTAGTAATTCCGTTCTTTTTTAAGAGTGCTCCAAAAGTTGTGATGTGATACATTCAACAAATTCTGTTACTGACTAATCTATAACAACAGTTGCACATGGTGCACAAATTGATTCAAGAGGGAATGAAGAGATGCAAGCCCATGTTTTTAAGCAGCTCCAAGAAGAAAAGGCATGCGTTATAATGTCGATCAGCTGATGCACTGGAATAGTTTGAAGGGCAAACCTGGCATTCGGACAGAGCATGGTGCTGGTTTCTTACGTTTACAACAGTGGCATCATCAAATCTTGTATTCCAGCTTTCAACTGAAATCGGCAGACCCACATGTCGGTGATCAACATTGGATTAATTCATACACGTGAAACATGGGAGAGTTTCTCTGTTTGAGGTAGAAATTACAAGGTTCATAATGTGATGAAACATCATTATTATCTGGTTTTAATGGATCCCAATGATGTTTTGGACCAGTATGTTTCAAGATACAGTATTATTCAGATGATCTGGCATATACAACTTTTGCACACAACGGTGACACTAGGACTTTAACAAAATCCTGAGAAAATAACCTGATGCAAACCTTAACATAGAGAAACAAAGCTTGATACAAAGGTAGACACAAACCACCTAACTTGAAATAAAATTTCATGGTGACCTAGTTTTTGATGATGGCTCTAGAACTCCTCCTGATCCCACTATGGTAAATACAAAGTTATGCCACTCAACAGGCAACAGTAACTGAGAAAACTGTAATGGTGAAGCAAAATTGCTGGACAGTGAATATGACAGAAATTAATTTTTTCTAAGAAAATGTCAAAGGTAAATCAGCTGCAAATGTCAACACTTTGTCATCTAACACATCAGACACATATCACTTTATTTTCCCTTCCATGTACTGATCCACATACATGATTCAGCCAGTATTTGTGGATGTTCTGTAAAATTATAGGTTTCTTCTAATGATCAAAAAGTAATGTAGTGCTTTTAGAAGCACAGTTAAAAGTCAGATGGCTGCAAATGACTCACTGACCTGAACCTCACAAAGAACAAGGTTCAGGTAAACATCAAAACAAAAAAGTTTATTTTACAGAGGATAATGACACTCTAACCATTGCACTGCCCTAGAAATACTGATTTCTTCTGAGGTTAAGTATTATCTATGCAGTGTTCTTTCTTTCCCAAAACTTCTGTTTCGTGTGAAGGACCAACAACTTTAAAAAGTTGGCCAGAATATTATCTGTTTGTTCCTCCAGATTTCTCAACCACCATTATCATTGCTGAAAAATGGCATTAAACCCCACAATTCCAAACCAGATTTCTCAAGCTTGTAGCATTTTGGGCTGGACACAAGGACCTTCATCATACCAGTGAGTACATGTCAATTTTGAATGCTGGATCTACAACGTGGTTTCATACCTGGAGGATAAAGTGCAACCATCTGTAAATAGCAAAGATCCAAATCTGCTGGTACTTAGTGGACCAGATGATCAGGGTCTATGCTATTTGCAAGAAATTACAAAAGTAGAACTGACAGCATCTACCCTTATCTGCCAGCGCATAATGCGATTGCAGATCTGGATCTATGATAATCACCAAAAGAGGTATATTATACATGAACAAATTTGGTATGGTCAATGATCAGCGATGGATCTGAACAGAAGCAGCATATTCAACTTTTCAATGTGTTCATAGATTGGTTTGTGTCTCCTTTCTTTCTTCTTTTTTCAGCTCATGATGGGGTACGCATGACAGCCATTATATCCAGTAGAGGAGGAACCC
The DNA here is from genome assembly GCA_016617855.1 of Megalonaias nervosa. Classification (NCBI taxonomy): domain Eukaryota; kingdom Metazoa; phylum Mollusca; class Bivalvia; order Unionida; family Unionidae; genus Megalonaias; species Megalonaias nervosa. The sequence goes on from JAECUM010000758.1 coordinate 41,047, forward strand.
CGGAAAACCCTGGGAAGAACCAACAACCCACAGGAGGCTGCTGGCAATCTTTCTCACATACCCACAATGACCGAGCTAAGACCTGAATCCATGTGGTCAGAGGTGAGATGTTAGTCATCTGTAAAGATGAGCGCCTTAGACCACTCTGCTAACAGAGGCCCCAAGTTGTTCACAGAATGGCATATTATCACTGACATGACCATATCTTAGTGTCTGTAAAAATAGAAATGTGTTCATGGAACACAAATGCCCACATGAAATGCAAAACTTCAACAAGACGTGGCATATGGACAGGTGAAATAGCTGATAAGGGTAACAATATATGGCCAGGGGAATATTATATGTAACCAATGTTGTGGTAGATCAATCTGCATGCAGCTCAAGTTTATCTGAATACCTGCAGATATTAGTGAGAAGAAAATGAATTTAAAATCTATCTGTATGTCAAATGAATTACGACTGAGTCTTTAATCTTCAGCCACTTTACTCCACCGTATTGCTTGCAACTTTTTGATCACTTTTCCATACCAGTTTGAAATTGTGAGCAAAGGACCTTCAATTCTATCCCCTGCAAGAACTCATGACCAAACAGTCCCATCATAGTGGTGAAAAGTACCCAACATGTTGCTCTTTGAAAGACTCCCCCTCCCCAAACTCGAACTTTAAAGAAATTGTATTTCAACTGGGGTCAACTTCATCTTGCAACACAAGTCAATGGCTCTCCTTCATCATATACAATATTAAATATGTCTCTTGAAATCAATCATTAGAGAGGTGGTCTTATTAAGAAGGTTTTAGTGTAAGTACAATATTCAATTAAAATACTGCACATTATAAGAGCGCACCATTCCTTGAATTTTAAAGACACCCCCCTACACATGTTTTTGATCATAGCATGCCACGAGAGATGGAGGGGGCTGTTTCAACTTGCCTGAAACATAATTTCTCTGGAACTTACTATCATGCATTTATGCTGGCTTCTTCCACATAAATTTTAAGGGTTAAAAGATTCTCAAAAACATCTTAAATGTTTTAAACAGCACAGCCATACTGTGAGAGACTGATGACATTTGCTCACTATGTTGTGCATTATTCTCTGAAAAAGATGATTTTGGTTGGTTTTCAATGGCACTTTTAACACACTGACTGGCTGTATCATGCCAAAATTGGAGCAAATAGCCTTTCTCACTGACAAAAGGTTGCCTCCCAAAGTTGCATCTTATGACATGCAGAAACCTGGCACCAACAGACCTATTCTACATCCCTGAGCCTGCAGGGTGTTAGGCACCTCTTGAATCAACTTCAAAACAGTTAAGAATGATTACTGGCAATTATTAAGGACATTTTATTGTAATAGTTTGTAAATTCACAATAACATTCATTTTTTAATCCACCATATTTGATGCAGTACCACAGTTTCCATTCAAAATCACAATTTGGGTAAAGTTCCCAAGGTAAGAACCCATCATTAAAATTGTGCATCAATAGTATCATAAATGCACACAAACAGTATCATAAACAGTGATCCCATTATGGGTTGATACATACTTGAGTTAGCTCCTACTTCTCTTCTGGGAACTCTTCACTAAATGGAGGTTCAGCCTCTCTTCTAAAATGGAACACAAAAAACCCACCCCACATGCAAGGTCCATTTTTGAGATAGATTAAACATATCAAGTTCCAAGGTAGTGCTGAAGAAGGAATATATGCTGGTAAATTCTGGGAAAATAATAATGTTGTAGGTGGATGTTAGCAGCTGCCTCATATATATATATATATATATATATATATATATATATATATATATATATATATATATATATATCTGTGTGTGTGTGTGTCTTTCACTACACAATTCTTCCATCATGAGCATTTCTTGTATTTTTAGTTTGTTTAGTTTCTTTCAGCATAGAATGCATGAAGTGATTTTCAAGCATATATCACAATTAGAAAACCCTTCTATTCATAATTATAGGATAACCCCTTTAGACCAAAGTCCTAACAGACCTTTTGACCCAAAAACCATAAACCTTATGTCAATAAGACCTTTTATTTTGGCAGCCATATTGAATGCAAGATTGGCATCATCTTCAATTAGGACCATATAGATATTTTAAGAAGTGTTCGAGTGAAAACCCAAAGTTGATAGGACTTTGTTTAGCAAAAACTAGATTTTCAAGATGGATGCTACAGCAGCCATATTGGATGGGAGGTAAGCACCATTTTCCTCGGGACCAACTAGACATCGGAAGTTGACTTTTGGTGAAAAATCCTTATTGACAAGACCGTCCAGCAAGAGTAGGAATAAACAGTTTTCCCAGATATGTGAGTGGCACCATTTTCCTTTTGGACTAAATAGATTTTGGGATAAAGTTTAATGGAAATGCGACAAGTAGTTTATGATGAATAGTGATAACAAAAAGTTAATAGCTGGACAGATGACAAATGACTGACATCATAGTTTCCATAATCCTTTTCTGGTATTAAATAAATCACTGAAAAATAATGTATGCCAACCCAGTGTGTAATAGTCCTCTATGCAGGCACTATTAAGGTATCATTGGTTCTGAAGATTACCAACAAGTGGGTCTCAATGACTTTGACCTTATGTGATTCTGCAGTAACCGATGTGAAGAAACCTTTATTTTTCTGTTTAGACTAACCATAATTGTGACCTCTGACCTTAGGATCCAAGAATGTAGAGGCTGCCTGATTACCACTGTCATCCACTTTAGTCCAGGAACTCACTAAAACCACAATGACCGTGATCCCAAATCAATCAGACTCTTCTACACCTTAATTGAAAGCCCTCCACAAACATTGGTCAAGGTACTGGTCTAGATGCAAACTTGTTATGCAAACCTTGACCTATGACCTATTTCTAGAAAAATTCAAATCGATAGGCTTCTTCCTTACTCCAAGTGCATGTCATCTACAAAGTTTAGTCCGAGTGTCTGGCATAAAACTTGAATTGTTGTGCAGAAACTATTTTTCTTCCTTAAGTAACAGTGACTATAACCTTTCTCCTTTTGACCACAAAATGAATAGGCTTATTTTCTAACAATTGTGCATGCCATCCACAAACAATGGTTTAGATACATGGTCATGAACTGAATTTTTTGTGCAGAAACCATTTATTTCAATTACAGTAACCATGGTGTTTTGACCCCAATGAATAGGCTTCTTTCTTACTCTAAATACAAGCTATTCCAAGTCTGGCCATAGGTGTCTGATGTAAAAGTAACGTAATTGTGCAGAAAACATTTTTCTTCTTGCAGTCACATTAACCCTCATGTTTGACCTTTCAACCTGGAATCTATAAACTTCTTCCTTACCCCAAAATCAGTCTATCCACATTCTGTTCAATGTATTCATGTACAACTGAAGTTATGTGTTAACGGAAGATTAAATTGGCTGAATGACAGTCAGATGGGCAATATATACATTTCACACAGCTATGACTGATGACCAGTTTCCTTAAATGCATAAGAAATAGTTGTCTTATATTATACAGATCATAAACCAAACTTAACTCACTAAGCCCATGTGCCTCGTGTACGCATCAGGAGGTAGTAGCCAACTTCCTAGTTCTGTAGCATCTAGGTCATGTATGATACACTGAAGTGGTGGTATTATAGAAAGGTAGACAGCTGTAGCTCTACAATGATACCAAATAATCTGGACGTTCTAGGTGCACTATAAAATACTGAGGGAAAAACGTAATGTTTTGGACCCGATTTTTTCCACCAAAAATTTGCCCGTGGTCAGAATCCGACTTTGTGTCTGGATTTTAAACTTTTTGGCCTCAGATCTAAGGCAACTATGCAAAAAGTAGGGTAAGAACTTTTACTATTCTGCTCATGTGGGAATGAAACAGCCAATGAAAAACAATGTTTCTAAGGCAATTAGGCATTAGGTTAACTAGAAATCTCTTGGAAGTCAATGTATTAAGATGTATTCAGAAATAGCCCCAAAATGTGTTTCCTACTCCTATTTCAGGCAAAAATGACAAAGACCTCCAGGGGTTAATGAGTTAAATACACATCACAAACTGCCATTGTATTGTCATAATGATTTAAAGCTCTAAATATTCCATCATTAAAGGAAGCAGTCATAGATGCACAAAGATCAAAGGTCTGTATTAGTACTGTCTGTTCATTTGTTGTGCAAGCCTGCACAACACTGATATCATAATAAGACATCTCAACCTGTTTTCACTGGTGCACATCAAGTACTGCAGTAATTTAGCAAATTATTTGCCAGTGGAGTTGTAATACAAAATGACTGGGGTGAACGAAGTCTTTGTCTATTTCTCTCAGTAAGTTAAACACATTTTCCAGACGAGTTAATTTTAAAGTCAGTGCAAAGGTTCCTATTCTTTGTTGTTTTCTCAAGATTACTGTTATTAAAATCCACATATAACACTGAAAGTGCCATAACCTGAGAGTGTCATCATTGTTCTCCTCAGCATGTCTTGCAACCTTTTGTTTATCATGTTGATATTATTTATATTGTGGGTGACTTAAATTTGGCTCTAAATTTATTTATTAAGTGTTTTTATAGTTAACTTTACATTTTATGGAACAAGACAAGTGTTACTATAGTTAACTATGTGGGCAGACTAAATATAAACTATAAATAAAAATTAATGATTTTAATTTATGTATTTTTATTGCTATATACAACCTGATGTAATATCTGAAGAAAAACTATATATAAAGAATAAAGCATACATAAAATAAGTACATTTCCCTCTTAAACCTGCTGAACAGACCTGTTCTGAGAGATCACGTGTCTTGTGGGACTACTTTTTGTCTGCAGAATGGGTGAATAGTCTTCACTGACTTGTGTATTCAATGACAACAAGAAATTTTGTTCAAACTGTGAAATTTGCTCACAAAAAAACCACAAGGCAATCTTGATCAATGAGAATCTTGCTGCATCGCTTGAGTTTACAAAGTCAAGGGTCTTGACGAGTAAGCAGACTTGCCTAATGGTCAGGACACAGAGCACATCCTTGCAAATCAATATTTACTTTTTTGTGCACTTGCACCCTTTATTAATTTTAATTCAGATTAAAGGTGCAAGGGTACAGCCTACAGAAAACACTGGGATATGCTTATTTACAGTCCATCAAATCAAATATTTAACAAACAAATGTGTATACATGCTTTATAACCAATATCGACTTTGCCACAATTCTCAAGTTACCAAAATAAGGATTTGTTTTTATAAAATATAAGAGAAAACTACCTAGGTGTCCAAGTCCTATTTTCATGGTTCTAACAAACAATGGTTTAGTGGTGATTTTGTAATGCTTCACATGAAACAACGCGCAAAATGATAGCAAACCACTGGAATCACTGATAAGCAACATTTAATTGACAATTTAAAGAAGTCATTCAGGAAAGATATCGTTCACAAAATCAATCGAATAATGCAATCATTTGAACTTCTAACAAGCTCCTTCAGTAATAAAATTGTTTACAAAATCAATAAAGGAATGGAACCTGCTTGGATACATGTAAACAATAACATTCATATATAAAATGTGAAAATTAACCTTGTAATCTTACAACAAATCATTAATTTCTTGTTTCATCTCTGAGCTTTATAAAGAAATATGAAAACTGTAATTTTACAATTTAACCAAATATCATTAATTTCTTGTGGAATCTCTAATGTATACTTAATAAAGTCTGATAGAGCCTGTAGCATGTACGATTTTGTTAAGCACACTTGTGAAGTTCAATAGGAGTTTTCGAATTAATAATATAGTCACAATTTTAACACTATCAAATCTGACCCAAAGACAATGGTGAAATACCTTGAACACAGATTAATGTTGTGCAAGTTTTGGGATTATCAAAAACTCAAAATAAACTGCGAGGATCATTCATGGTCTGTACTCAATTCAGAAAAGTATAATGGTCTACTACATTATTAACAGTCTGGATGGGTGCTACCCAAAATTTCTAATCAGCTCCTACATTTAATGTGTACATTACAATGAATAACCCTATTCACTCGAGCAGAAATGCCAGGCAAATAAAATCCAGCTCGGCAAAGTCTGTACCCCTCAAATCTAGCTCTTGTACCTAAACCAACCAGTCAGGCAGGAAATTGGAGACACTGAATGACACCTACCTTCAGTCAAAAGGCTTATAAAGTGGATCTCCAAGAATAATTAAACTTTGTCCTGGGTCATAATTATACATCTTCTCATTGATATCTCCCCAATATAGAGGCAGATCTTATAAGTCCAACTGAACTATCTCCCCTCCTTGCTGTTACTTAGATATGTTCTAACTGTACGGATTAGAAAGTGTTTAGTTCAAACATGGAATCAGTGGTCGAACACAAACATTATTTGGCGCTGACTGCATGGTAGTGTGGGCCGGCAGTGTCTAATAGGCTGATCAATACAGTAATAATCCACTATCTTTTTCTTCATATGCTGATCAGTTGACTGAAAACTATTGTGTTGGCTTCTGGCTAAACAAACCAAGGGGGACAACTCTGACAGCCAATCAATGTAGGTTTTAGCCTAATTGTCTAATGGATTACAACAGATAAGTGCTTTTTTCAATTTATATGACTGAGTGTTCCAGAAGGACTGCTGCCTTGTAGACATTTGAAAGGTCTGTTATGGTGGCATTTAGTAGACTGCTAGAAATCAATAAAACCAATATATTGGCAGTACTTCTTGTATCACCATGTAGGCACACAAACAACTAACCTTCTTAGCAAACAGCTCGAAGCATTTTGTGGTTTATAAGCATGAAACCTTTTAATTAAGATTGTGTTCTCAACATTTAAAAAAATACAATGTAAACAAAACAAATTCGTATTGCTAATGTGCAGGAATGTTTAGATTATCAAAATATTATTTTTGTATTGACACATGAATGAGCAGTGGTTTCTCAGTGGTAAGTGTGCCAGACTAGTTATTGAAAGGCTGCAGGTTCAAGCCCTACTATCAGAACAGCTATGATGGTGTTTCCTTAGGTAAGGCACTATACTCTAATAGCCTCAGAGAAACTAAATAAATAACCTGCTTGTGTTGCTTTATGTATGTGTGTGTGTGTGCGTGTGTGTGTCTCTCTCTCTCTCTCTCTCTATATATATAGTATTGCACATATTTCCTGCTTTGTCTGTTAAACTTAAAATGTAATGTACAATGTTGTTATATACATATACAATGTTGCTGCCAAGAAAATGTGATTTGTACATAAAACTCAGTGACACATAATACTTTTCCTTGGTGTAATTTTGTGGGTATCTATTTTTGTGGTTATGTTACAAGATGCATTTTCATGTGTCCTTAAATTCATGGATTTTACCGCAGTAAAAGTTTGCATATTTATAGGCAATCAATTTTATGGATCAACCTCACAAATACCCCAAAATAAATACACAATAACAAAAATGTGCCAACAACAAGGGCTGGTTGCACAAATCAAACACCTTAACATCAATTCCTTAACACTGTGTTTTTGTCCGAGAGCTCAATACCAAACAGCCAATGCAGTCAACACTAAGCAAAGTGGATACTTCTATGTTCTCTTTTATTCAAACAGGCAATAAAATTGCACCATAAACTCAGAAACCATTTGGTTCCCAGACTTCGTGACCCAAGAATGAGGCCAGCACTTGCTTAATAAGCAGCTAATGAACAGTGGAATCAGAAACAGTTCAGGAAAAGAAAGATGAGTATAACAGTTACAACGGAAAAAAAAACAAAAACCAGGCCATGATAGCCAGGATACTCTGGTGAAAAGTGTTGCCAAGGCTGTCCACAAATTCAGTGCTAATCTGGATAATAAAATCAGTGAGACAAAAGTAAATCTGACCTTAAAAAGTCAACAACCAACCTAGCCCATTCATACTAACTAATAATTGTAGCTCACAAGAAAATACCAGAGGTCAGATACAAATCCTTGCAGCTATAAGAACGCTAGACCTATCTAATTCTGCAAATTCAAAATTTATAATTATTGTTTATAGTGCAATTAGTGCAATATTTCTGGTATTTTACAGTCTTGTTGTTTTCTTGAATAAAAATGCACTGATGTAGTCTCCTTTACAGTCAAGCAATGTAGCATCCTGGTGTGTGTGTGTATGGGGGGTGTCGCAGCAGGGACTAACCTGGCCACCTTCAAGCTTCCACCAAGTGCTCAGTTATTTCAATCCATAATGACAGTAAACAAGATTCCCTCAATGGGACTGATGCATTCAAATCGAAAAAAATTTATAGGAATTCAAGACCATTTCTTCTTTTTAACTGCCAAGTGCTAAAACCATATCTGACATTTTTTTGAGCAACAAGATTTCCAAATTAGACACTTTGACACCACAAGAAAACCACATAATGACAAGAATTTCCACTCAGCAGTAGCAATAACACAATTTTCAAGATGACTGCCACACCAGTTGTACCAGGCAACATAAAAAATCTTGCAGTGAAAACCCATACTGATATGACCATCCATTCAGGAGGAGTAGCAATAAGATTTTCAAGATGGCTGCTGTGCTGGCCATATTGGATGATGGAACAGCACCATTTTCATTCAGAACCAACTAGACCACGGGATGAACATCTGTGTATAAAGTTTCGTGACAATCCTCCATGTAGTTGATACAAAAATAGTGGCAACAAATTTGTGCTAATGGTTGGTTGTCAGAAAACAGATGACAGACAACAGGCCATCCAACAAGCTTTGCTGCTTTGTGACCAGTCAGGCTAAACACTACCAAAAGAAATAAATAACCAAGTATGCAATATTATATTTTGACTTGAAATGCTGGAACTTCAGTTCACTGTACCTGCACAAATACTAAATACTGTATCTGTATTTTGTTTAATACAGATAGTTATTTGTATATATTTATAGTATCAATACAAGTAATTCTTTTCTGCTGAACTTTTCATTTTTAATGCATGAAACATGAAACACCTGTACTGCAACTGTGCAACATACTTTGCATCTGTAGAATGTTAAGCTTCCAGCACCAGATATTGAAAGTGGGTTAGAACTAGTACTCTACATGGACAAGGTATATTACTGATAGGCATTCCAAAATACATCACTGTCATAGTTATATCTGCCTTGTCTGACACTTTATCAAACATAGTAACAAGAGTGTTGCTTTTTGCTACAGCTTTGGCTTCTGAGGAATTTACATGTTCACTACATCCTGCATGGTCAACAATGGCTGACTTTAAAAAAATTTGAAACACCAGGTCTAAGAAAAGCTTCTGACATTGTATTCAATGTTTACTTACATGTCAGCCATGAGAACTTGTCTGACCACTTGCTTTTGAAATTTCCTCACTTCTCTGGATTAAAACTGTTATCCTTACTGCCTCTCTTTCTCCTATTTATGATGGTTAATACTATCTATGATAACTGGCAAAAATAATATTGCAGTCTCTTTCCTTTGATGTATTAACTGTTAAATCCTTAATCAGTTGCAACCTATGCTATCAAACTTATTTGACTGTTTTTACTGACGAACAACGAATTAACAAAACTTGTATAGTTGCTTTGTTAAAAGAAAACAATGCAGACTCCTTTCCTGCCTAGTCATCATTACTGGTCAACCTTATGTGGAAAATGTTAAGGAAATAAATGAGTTTAATGTCCGAGTCATTGATTTAGGTATAAAAAATTATGTTTATTCCCACCATGTCTAATTACTGCCAATAACATTCAAAATGATCAGCGCCAACCTCTTGCTAAAAGTACAGGAATAAAGAACCACCTCAGAAAGGGCTAGTCCACTACCCCCAGACTAGTAAATATCCAGCTGCACTAGTAGTTTTTATAATTGCCAATAGTCTGATGGCAAGCAAATCCTGACATGTATCTGACATTGTTTTGTGGGAAGGACAAGTGAAGCTTCAGCAGTACTAGTACATTTTTAAATCTACAAGTCATTCTGGTAAAAAAGAAAATTATGTTAAATTCTAGGCCTTCTCAGAGTTCACACTGACACTGAATACTGATTAATATTTGCCAGACTTACTGGGCCACAGACCTCAAAGGATGCATACACAAGACTCTTTCAGGTCTGCTGAGACTGGTATTGCTCTACCATACATACCATGTAAGACAACATGACAAATTTTGAACAAGAGCTCAATCACAATCTTATTTATGGACCTAAATTAATATAAATAACAGATTTATCAACTGTATAAACTAAGTCTTTATGAAATATATTATCTCCATTTATATTTAATTGACGTTTACCAAAAGTATTATTTTAAGCACATCCTTATCACATCATGAATATGGTGCAATTGTACATGCTTTACAATCAAATTTGTACAATGCATTTTGTTTTTAAAAAAAAGATATTGTGAAGAAAAAAAAATTTTTTCTTCCAAAAAATAATCATAACTACAACTTTATTCAATTTATGTTTTTTAGTTAAGTGCAATGATGGGTCATTCAGAAATGAAACATGGGACTTTCAAATTATGCAAGCACGACTTTCAAAAAAATTAAATATTAATGGTATCATTATGCTTTGCAGACACATGATACAATTATCCTAGGTGGCACTAAAACTACTTGCAAGGTTTTACATGGCAAAACTGCCATGCTTTTTATTACATACCATCCCAATGTGCAACGCCTGACAATGCTCAATTGGTCAGAACCCCAAATCCAAGAAAGAACTCTGGATAAACAGGATGCTGGAATCTTAACTAATTTTAAAACGGTTCTCATATCTTTCCCTGAGCTTCCCATATATATTAATTGGAAAAGTTCAGCATGTAGGTCTGGATCAATACACTGGAAGTCGATAACTTCCTTTCCATGTCTGCAAATTTCTGTTGAAACAGACCACTGATGGTAAAAGGTTGATAAAAACTTCTTACAAAATCCTTATGCAAGATAAAGATGTTGTTGCTTCTTATTTCAACCTATCAGCAAGTGACAAATTATTGCTTGTTAGTGATCTTAAAGGTCTGTACTAATGAATATTAGTGCCTGACTCGTCACACTTCATGTGAGCCAAAACTGTCCCTTCTGTACAAATTATTTGTTACTGCCCAGAGTTAGACACCTAGATAGTTTTCACTATATAACAGACATGTACAAATTGAAATAAATATCTGAATGGGCCATTTTTTCAAATTAATTTTGTAACATTTTCAATATATTTTCAAAAGAGCTGATGTATGTATCATATATAAAGTGTTTGACAGCATGTCTGTACAATACTGCCTAAATGGTGCCGATTAAAAGGCAAGTCAAGTTCTAAAAAAGCAAAGATAACGAACTGGAAAATAATCTTTCGGAAGTTAATCGCTTCCAAATAAACAGCAACAAGCAGTGCAGCAAGATAAAAGGCAAATATGTTCAAACTCTGTAATAGGTATATAAAATAAAAGATTAAGGTTAAAAAAAAATATAAATTCCTTAAAACAGAATTGATGATGTACAGATTCAAACAAACGGTACTGAATATAATAGGTCATCAAGTAGGAAGAGTGTGGTCCATAATGATATGATAATGATAACCTTGTTCTCAACATCTGATCAGGATTTGTCTATAATTTCACAGGACTGATTATACCACCCTAAATCTGTCCGCAAAGTAGTGAAGGAATGGAAAATTCTCCCAATACTGAAAATTCCAAAAAAAAATTGACAGATTCGTTACTGCTATGATTTATGATAATCCATTAATATGGAAATATGGTTTCCAGATAGAGCATTCAGTTTTCTTTTATGGAGTCTAATCTTTATCAGGAGCGCTGCATTAGTTTAGTGGTTAGTTGCTGGACTTGCAACCTGAAGGCTGTGGGTTCAAATCCTACCATCAGACCAGCCTGGGCTGGCTACCACTGTGTGTCCTTGGGCAAGGCACTTTATTCCAAATGACTTGGCACTAAATAACCAACTTGTGTTGCTGTGCCATAAAACACAAAATCAACAACAACTAATCTTCTTCATGACACTGGAAAGTACTAATGTGACCAGTTAATAATCGTCTATTACTGGCTGTTTTTTAATTTTATTTTAAAGTCTAGCGTCATATGTAAATTAATTCTTCACAACATTTCCCCGTAATCTCACCAAATCTTTTGTCCACATAATCTATACATCAGTCACTATGAGCCGTGTTTGCATTGATTTTCCTCAACCTATTTTGCTGCTGTTGCATTTCAGTGAATTTGTCATTCTGTTAGTTTTCCCACCATCACTGCAGATTTTAAGGCAAAGTATAGTTAGCTATCCCATGCCATCTGCTATTGAAATGCTGATCAATAAACAGATCTTATTTAGTCACTTACACAGTCCTGCCTCAGATATTGATCCCCAATTACATGGATATGTACAGAGTACACAAAAAATCAGGCTGGTGTAAGATCACAACTCTGAAAAGATAATGTATATTTGTCTGGCAGTAATCTCTATGACTTGCGACTTCCTAGTCTTGGTTATTACCAATAAAACCATAGGTAGCCAGTATAAAGGAAGAAGAAATCTGTCTGGGATATTTAGATATATGCTGCTTTGGACAATTACTTTTGGGTAGAATTCTGTCCCCCACCACCCTATGCTCAAAACTTTTTAAGCATGACACCTAAGCTCAAGCTTAAAGTCTAAAAACTGTACGGTTTTGTTAATTTAAATGAAGTTAAACTGACATAACCTTCAGGAAGTCTTCCTCATACAGAATGCTAACTTAAAAGTATACTGGTCAATTCCAAGAATCACATCTGATTTTTGGATTTTGAGACTGAGAGTTTCTTTCTTTCTAAAATAAAAAAATGATAGAGATTCAAGGGCATGATCAATTAAAGTTAAAATTGTGCCGATTTACTTGATTTGCATGATTTGAATTTGCTGGTTTGGTCTGGCCACATTTGTAGGTTATTTAGTGCAAATGCAACTGGAGTAAAGCTCTTTTTGTGCAAGGACACATCATGGTACCAAACCTGGGCTGATTCAATGGTAGGATTGGAACCAGCACCCTTTTAGTCACTAGTCCAGGATGTTAACCACAAAGCCACCAAGGACACCTGCATTTGAACCACAAACAGTCTGTATAACACCACAGCAACTGCCTAAATTGCCCTCTGATCCAAACCAAACATGTATCCCTCGACTTTCATATTGTGATAGGTAGCATCCACATATCTGAACTAAAATGAGCATCTCCTGGGCTGTTCACATAAACAGACTTCAACCATATTTTATATGGGAACCAGGACCTATTTTTCGAACTGGAAAAATGAGACAAGTTAAAAATCAGAGTCTCGTTTATATAAAGAGTCCCTTAAAGGGACTGACACTCTACTTGCAGAAAAGAATTTCCTGGAATTCAAGATCTCTTCTTCCTTTTAACCTCTAACTGTTAAAACCATCTCTGATATTCATCAACAATAACAAGATTTTTAAATTAATTACTGTGGTAGACAAACTGGATGTCAAATTAGCACCATTTTCATTCAGGACCAACAAGGTATCTGAAAAAGTCTTTGGGTGGAATCAACATGTCTACCAGATTTTCTGTTTTACAGGAGTAACAAAAACAAGATTTTCAAGATGGGTACTACGGTGGCTAAATTGGACATACTAGTGTCATCATTTACAATCAGGATCAATAAGGCATCACAAGACATCTTTGGTTCAAACAGAATAACAATATATGACTGGCCATCTAGTTGAAGTAATGATAAAAAGATTTTAAAGAGGGACATCATGGCAGCCATATTGGAAGTCAGATTGGCATGATTTTTTTTTAATGACCAACTATATTTCATAAGAAAATGTTCAAGATGGTGAATGTGATAGCCATATTGAATGTCTGAGCGAACTATTGTCATTTAGGACAAGCAGACATCATAAAAGGTCATTTAGTTAAAAAAATCCATTCTGATGGAGTAACTATAAGAAGATTTTCAAGATGGCCAGTGTTGAGGCTATATTAGATGTGCAAGCTGCACCATTTTCATTTAGGACCAACTAGATACCACATAAATTTTCTGGTGAAATCCCCACAGTAAAATTTTTTGGACAATCGCTGAGGTGGCAACGTCAGATATCAGATCGGCATCATTTAGGACCAACTAGGTATCATAAGAGTCTTTCAGTGAACACTAATGTTGATATGACCATTCAGTCAGGAGGCATAGCAGTAACAAGATTTTCAAGATGGCTGCTGCAGTGGCAATATTGGACATTAGACTGGTACCATTCATTTAGGACCATCTAGATATCACAAGAAGTCTTTTCGCAAAAATCCCCCACTAATATGACCATCCATTCAGGAAAAATAGCAATACACCACTCCCCTGACAACTTGCGTCCGGTTAACTCATGAACACGGTGTCTGGCGCGGATCCCATCTTTTAAACCAGAAAAAGCTAAAAAATTTATTCCTATTTATTCCACTTAAGAAAATCGTAATTAAAATTGGTAACAGAAACTGATATATCACTCGTTTTATCGTCGAAAACGGTAGATAGGACCTGGAAATTTTAATCAACATTATGAAATATCAACTTTAAAAAGAAGTCATAATTTTTTTTTTACATTTTCTTTACAAATGACATTCTTAGTACACCGTAATTAATGATACTCAAGGAAATTTTGAGCAATGAAAATGTCACTTATGCCTGGTGGAGGCAGTTCTTTGACAAATAAATACCAATTAAATACTTTTTTGTATCAATTGAAATTTGTGTTCTAGTTCTATCTTTTAGTTCCTTTTAAGTGTAATCATCATAAATGCAATGTGTCATCTTGTAATTATGCATAAAATGTGTCAATCTACCATAACAGCTATGTCTGCGAGCGTTTCTCTGAGAACCTAATTAAGTGCTGACTGTGTTTTGATATCAAACTAGCGGAAACATTTGTTGTATTGCTGCACTAAATAAAAAGCGGGCCTCCTTTTCTATTCTCATGTTAATTGCATCTTTTGAATCAAATAAAGGAGGTGGAATAAACAAAAACGTTAAAAGGCATACAAATCCTACATGCTTAAGAACAGCATCTCTGGTCGTATGTCAGGTACCTCATTTCAGTTGATCAATCTAACACTGTTATAAATGTTATTGTGTATGTAATTAATTAAACTACCTTAAATTACCCTACTCGATCATAACTGTGATTAAAGATAGCAAGGCAACCAAATGAAATGAGTACATCATAAAATAAAGAGCTTTGTTTCACAGATATTGATAACTGTGGGGAAAGCGAGTTTCTGAGAATTCATGAATTCGCACGTAGAGATATTCTCAAGGATGATAAGAGGTTTCACTGTTACTTGCAATGAAATCCCGTCATCAATATTTTACTATCTGAACTATTCAAAAATTGAGTTTTGACACAGACGATTGTCTCACGAAATGTTGGTTTTTTTTTTTTTTATAAAAAGGAATCCTGTTTGGTAGTGTATCAACAGTTAGTCTGGTTCCCTGCATCGATTTCTTGTTTCGGAAAAACTATACAACATCACTCCGGGAACCAGACTGATCAACAAAAACAAAAAGAGGTGATGTAATACACAGACGTTTTTGTGTCCCATGTTAGTTGTTGAAACCAGTTGGAATCATGTTATCAATCTTTGCCAATGATAGACATTTTGAAAATAAATGTCATTTATACAGAATAACAAACAACTTCATCAGAAAAAAGTGCTTTATTGACAGTTATTCTCGACGCAATTATAAAACGAGGATTCAGTCATTAAACAGCCCTGTTCCCCTCCCCAGTGGTTCTCTGGATGTCTTTTATCTAGTGGATTTTTGGGAGGTCCCTCGGTAACTCGCGCCATCGCTTATAGTGCGGTCTATGTTTTTGGACCCCAATGTGCGCGAGTTATCGAGGGAGAGGCGTAATAAGATTTTCAAGATGGTCAATCTGATCAAAATCATCACAGTGCTACGTGGAAATCTGAAGGACACCTATAAAAGTTTTATGTTCTGGTGACCCTTGGAATTCCCAGTCCACTTATATTTGGTATCCTATTGGATAAAGCACTGCAAATTTGTGTTAGTGAGAATTATCATTAGCAACAGTATGTTATGAATGATGTTTATCACTTTCAGAAATCTGACAGCTGTGACTTGTTTGGTGAACTAACAGGTAAGCAGAACATGACCTCATATTGGTGTGCATCAGATCTGAATGCACTGAAGCCATTCTGATTACAACACAAAGACTTTCTCATTCACATCCTTTACCTCAGACAATAAATATCAGCAACACCAACATTAAATTCACAGTCAGTACGAAACCTAGGTGTTACTCTCAACAGTACTCTCTCATTGCACCAACATGTCATGAACATATGCAAGGCTGCATATCTTGAGCTGAGACACATCAGCTCCATTCGCAAGTATCTTTCAGTTGATGCCACTAAAACACTTGTGTGTTCCTTAGTACTTTCAAGACTGGACTATTCTAACTCAATTCTGTCTGGTTCGTCTCAATATCTACCCCAGAAACTTCAAAACACAGCTTCTTGGATCATCCTTAGAGCACCACGATAGAGCACACCTCCCACCTTCTCTGTACCCTACACTGGCTATCCATTCGATCCAGAATTAAACACAAAATTTGTTCTCTGTGCTACGTTTCACTGACGGGCTCCAGCCCAACATACCTATCCGACCTCACCCATGTGTACACACCAGCAAGATACTTACGCTCCTCTTCTGACACTCGTATTCTCATGATTCCCACTATGAAAATGAAATCATATGGACAACGTTCTTTTGCATACCAGGGCCCAGCAACGTGGAACAAATTGCCCACTGAACTCAGACACAAAGACACAGTGATCTCATTCAAGAGCGCTCTTTAAACTCACCTATTTCAACTGCAAGAACTGACTTAAAGACCTAATAATGTTTCCTTACCTTAAATATTTACAGCATGTTTTCTGCTTTCTAATTTCGTGGTGTTTGTTTTCATTTTTGTAATCATATCATTATATATGTTTTTAAGTGTTGTCAAATGTTGCAAAGTTCTTAGAGCTTCTAAAGATTAGGCACTATACAAAGTCCTCATTATTATTATCTCCATGTAGGACATATATATGAGGGCATGTAATTGGACCATTCTGAACTAGATCAATGGATGACTGTGTATTAAGTTTCACTGCTGTCCTCAAAAGTGGTTTAGAAGATGTAGCAATAGCAAACTTGTTCAAATAGATGGACAGCAGACAACATACCATTCGATAAGTTTTCCTAGTCTATGACTGTTAAAGCTAAAATCAGACTTTGTATTTTAGGCATTTTACACTTTTTTTTCACTCTATCTTTGTAGTCTTTTAGGGTTACCTAAACTTACTCAGCACTTTACAGCAGAGATTATGCTGATGTGCAACCACACTCTATACATTTATTTAAAGAGTAAATCATCTAAAACTGGCACTTCTGACTGAATGAATGTTGTTAATGATGTAACCATAAAGAAGTGATAAAATCAGGAATACTCACAAGGTATTGGAAGTCTCTAAGAGGTTATTTCAATGCTTTAAAAAGACTATCACAATGAAGTTGATAACTATCCTTTAAAACTCCTCTTCTGCTTCCTGCAAAAAAAGAAAAAAGCTGAGTGTAACTTCAGGAATGTAATGCTGAAGTGGCTGTGTTTATCCTCAATTTTTTTAAAGCTATGCTAACTATGTCAGAGAAGGAATATAATGTTCCAATTGTACGAAAATGAGGAAATTAAGAGCATATAAAAAGCTATGCATTTTGATTTGTACTTTAAGTTTATGAACAATCACATCTAGTCATTATCAGTCTAAAAACAAACACAAATACATTTGTGTACAGCATTTTGTTCCTCTTTAATAATATTAAATACCATTAGGTTTCATTTTCAGGAACCACACCAGTCTATCTAGACTGTTCTCACACTTTTTTAATTTTATTTTCATACAAAGTACTAGAACCAATAATAAGGGCTGAAGAACTAGTCTATAAAAAACAAAAAACAAGGATCACAATAACTATAAATGTCTCGTATGAACAGACCACCTTAACATAGACATGAAACAAGTTAGGAGAAAGGTGAATAAATGTTGTCCTTTTTTGGACAGGACCCCAGTACATAAAGGACAAATGGTGAATATTGTCCTTTTATGGACAGGACCCCATTACATAAAGGAGAATGGGTCAATAAATGTCCTTTTTTTGGACAGGACCCCATTACATAAAGGAGAATGGGTGAATAAATATTGTCCATTTATGGACAGGACCCCAATACATAAAGGAGAAAGGGTGAATAAATATAATTCTTTTATGAACAGGACCCCATTACATAAAAGAGAATGGGTGAATTAATGTCAGTTTATGGGCAGGACCCCAATACATAAAGGAGAATGGGTCAATAAATGTCCTTTTTTGGACAGGACCCCATTACATAAAGGAGAAAGGGTGAATAAATGTTGTCCTTTTATGGACAGGACCCCATTACATAAAGGAGAAAGGGTGTGGAATAAATGCCCTTTTATGGACAAGACCCCGATATATAAATAAGAAAGGGTGAATAAATTTTGTCCTTTTATGGAAAGGAACCATTATATAAAGGAGAATGAGTGAATAAATGTTGTCTTTTCATGGACAGGACCCCATTACATGGGGGGGGCAGGATAAATGTCCTTTAATGGACTGGACCCCCATACATAAAAAAAAAATGGTGAAGAAATGTTGTCCCTTATGAATGGTCTCCTTTACATAAAGATGAGATATACAAGTTAGAAGGTGCATAAAATGTTGTCCTTTTTGGACAGTCCTTGTTTATATAATTGTGAAACATAAAAGTTAAGCCAAGTGGTGCAAAATGTTGTCCTTTAGGCATAGTGTTCCACATTTTTGGTTTTTACAGATTTTCACCAATAAATTAACATTCTTTAAAACATTAAACAACTTGGTTTTATTGGGTACATGTTTTTAAAACAATGAAATAGAAACAAAGCAAACAAAATGTAAGAACAAAAATAGATTTTTCCTACTTTAATCAAATGCATTTTTAAAGGCAATGAACAATGTTAGTAAACTGTGTACATCATTAATTATAAAACAATCATCCCATATTTACTGCTTTTTATTTTATTGTTTGAACATTTCTTCCCAGTTTTATTGTTTAAAAAAAAAACAATGAAAACTTCATTTATTTTTTTATATAACAAAAAATGGAAATGTGGACAACTATTTATGAACTGTCCTCCTTTACATGAAGACAAAATATGTAAATTTGAAGAAATGGGTGCAATCTTGTTTATAAAAGGTGAAATATGCAAGTTAAAAGATGTGAATAAATGCAGTCCCTTATGAACTGCTGCCCTTATGTGGAGGTGTCTATTAGGTTTCATCATAGATTATTTTTTTCTGTAACATCCCCTGAATAGACTAAAATTCAAATATTTAAATACTGATCCAACAAACAATATACTGTGCTTACTATTGTAAGCTTGAAGTTTTCATACAACATCACAGTTATTTTATTTCTCCACTAATTTTTAAGTTCTTAGAACTTTTATCTAATTTTGCAAATTTAATGTACCAGTGGAAATTATAATTATTGTTTTACCATATTTTAAGTATACCTAAAGAAAGAAAAAAGCCCAACTTAAATCAAGAGTGTACAAACAAATATGACAATTGCAAAGTACTTTTACACACATTATCATGTCATGCCCACCATAGAAATAACAAGAAATATTTGAGCATTTACCTGAAAGAAAGTATTCTGTCATCAAAATCTCAAAAAGTTATGTAAGACTTGAATGAAAACCTTTTAAGGTTTGTGAACAAGATTTCACTAGCACTGAAAGTTATGTTGTTTAGGGGTGAAACAATACACATGTGCTGCATATTGATACGATTCATGATAAACAGGCTACAATATGATACATTACCAATACACCTATCAACTTTATGGTCTTTCCATTTTTAGAAGGTCTGTCAGTGGTAGGCAGTGTCCTTTCATGCATGTTATTATATTGTTTAATATCCAGTATGCAGATTACAGAATGACATAGACTTGGTATCTGTTTATATGCCTTTCTCTGGGCTTTGGGTGACCGAGTGGTCTAAAGTGCTGACTTGACTGATTACTGCCATCAGGTGCAGGACTTCTCTTGGCCACCACACTTTGTTTTGCACTGCATGAATGCTTTAAAAACATCTTATTATCAATGTCATGTCCTCACCTAAACTTGAAGGACATTATGGTGTTATTTTCAAAACTGAAGAAATAGTGTGATTTTCTCCTGCAAGGAAAATCTCATTTAGAACAAGACTGGTGTGGGAGTGTGGATGAATACCAACAAAATCAATCACATTGTACTTCAGGCTAATGCAAAACAACTGCTGCTGCCATAGGCACTTGTTTTGTTAGTGAAGAAGGTAAACTACTGACAACACTCCATCCTATAAAAAACAAATCAAAAATTTATGCAAGGTGTCAAACTCATGCGATTTTAAATCTGCACCCTTGCTGATTGTGTGCCAATTTTATTTATCCCATAGGCATATTCAGTCACTGGTTAAATATCTCAACATAGAAAGAGACCTTCCACATTTGCTTCCCATGTACAATTTAAGTACTTTAAAGATCATTTCATAACATTCTGGTGCAAAGTTTCTTTGTTGTCATGCATGGAATAAACCACATTAAATTCTGATTGGTAGTTATTGTTTACCCTGGAATGGAACAAACAACAGCCACCAATAAGAATTCTTCACAAGATATTTCACTATGTGACACACTGGAAGCATAGCCACCAAATTAGACTCAAGCAGACAAGATACAAATCAGCAGAGTTATTTCACACAGAATGATGAGTAAACTAAACTACTTCATTATACATGGGGAACACATTTGGAAATCCTTATTCATGCCGAACATGCAGTTGGAATACGATAATTAGCATAAAATCGGGGGTAGGGGGGATTACAAACCATTTCACCTCAAGTTAACTTGTAGAAGGCAAGCAGGTGTTGTCAATAGACATTTCTTTTTAAATGACAAAAATTAGTGCCTGTGCCTGCAATATCTGTCTCAGATGAATTCTCAAGTTAAAGAATGAAAAGGTAAACAACTAATAATTATTCACGACTGATATTAATGTAACTTGAGTGAAGTATCATTTCTGTTTCGATTCACAATGTCTGGTATACTGATACACGTATCAGTATAGCGAAAGTATTGATGCCATCACACATCGATGAATCATTTCACCCCTAATGTCGTCTGTGATATTTTAAAACCAATGAAAATGAACTGAAAGTTTGTAGTGATGATGTCAACACCAACTGTACCAGTAAACATAACAGCTATGTAGATTCATTCTGACGAGATAATGAAGAAAAAAGGCAATTGCCTATGTTCAATCACTAAAAGAACATGAATTAACATTTATTATTTAGGAACAAGCAGACTTTATAGTAATATATTTATCCAAACACAGCACATTTAAAATGAATTTTCAGTTATTACATATTATAACATTACGAGAAATGTTCCACATCAAAACTGCAGGACCAAATGATTGACAATATAAATTTCAACCAGAACTGTATACCCAGCTGTGACATTACAGAAAAATTTGTAAACATTTTTTTTTGCATTGTTGTTTTGGCTTTGTATTTTTTTTTTAAATTATTTTTTGCTTCACAAAAGGGCTGGAAAACCTGACATTTCTAGCTTTCCCCTTACTGGGACTCTCATTTTCATTTCTGGGCAAAGAGAAACAAGAATTCTACTTGTCCAGCAACTTGTAATGAACACAAAAGATTGACCCAGTCTAACAAAACTTGATTCCCAAGCAGGTCTGTATACTAGAGAAGATTACTCTACTCTCTTGAGCCAGTTGTAAGCTATCTGTATGAAAGTCTTGGCTAATTATCTCAAGAATGACAAAAGAGCACTAAGTGATCATCTTGACATGTTGAGTGCTCAAGAAACAATCTTAAAGATGAATTCACAATCACTAACGTGAATGCTCATGCAACGGAAGTCTAGTACTTCATATTGTATATAGAGCTTTCAAGATGATAAACTGATATGATATCATAATTAGAAAGCTTTTGATAAAACCTTGGGTTCAGTAATCCACAAAACAATCTGCAAACAAGATATGGAAACCGTTACATTTTACTGTATTCATAAACTGTGTAAATCAAAATTGGCCTAAGCTGTATTATCTGTACTTTGTTATTTATTCCAGGAATACTGACAAAAAAGTCCCTCCTAAAGAAACTACAGAGTTACAGTAGTGGTTATCATGCTGGATTCTGATGAACTCTAATCAACTGCCATAACGTGTCTTTGGGCATGGCACTATACTCTTCTTGCCTCAACATGATATAATCTTCTAACAGTTTCTTGGCCATAAAACACTCAAAAAAATGCTGCCAACACGTCTCGAAACTACAAAAGCAGATCAGGATCTATGCTGTTTGCTGTTGGGCCTGACTTAATGAACACCTCCTAGTAGTTTAGGAGGAGAAGCAACAACACACTTGAGTTAATGGACAGCTGGACAAATGATGGATGACAATGAACAGATTGTGTACTGATGACAGACAAAAGACCCTCCCATAAGCTCATCTGGTCTATGACTAGTGGAGGTTAAAAAAAACCAACAGATCATAACCTAACTCATATATATGGTTCACAGGTAAGCAACATTCTAATAATACCCTCATAATTTGTCCAACTTCTTTTTGCTGTTGAGAAGAAATCTCTCCCAAAACCAAAATTAGTATAAAAATGGGAAGAGCATTAGGAATGCTTAATTATGTTTCTTTATGCAATTTTTTCTTTATACTCACATTTTCTATGTGATATTCATATTATTCTGTAATATAGTTTTGTCACAGATCACATGTACAATATAAATCAAGATTCATTTGAATCGTGTCAAAACCAATGTGAAACACAAACTTCCCAACAAGGGATTGTCTGCTTTGTAAAAGTGCCAAAAAGAGTACAAGGGAATACATCACTGTCATTTGATCTGCATTGCTTTGCTAAAGTAACTAATTTCAATTGAAATGAGGGTATCATTATGAATGGAGAATATTTCTGAAAAGCTTAAAAGTCAGTGCTTAAGTGCATCAAAACTGAGTACTCCTACTATAGCTCTATGTAATTATATGTACTTTCTTTCACATTTTGTATTTTTTGTTTCGCTTTTATGATGATACTGCATGTTTTGAAAACATTTGTCAGCACTATACCCCAATGCAATTAAAACATCCTAGTAAAAACAATGACAATTAAGATGTTCCATTTGTATTTGTTTATGTGTCAATAAAGTTTATATGCTGTAGCGTATATTTCCAGTCCATGTAACATCAATCTTATGCTGCATTCAGAATTTTCTTAGTTGTATGGAACATAATTCTTAGTTGGATTAAATTCACAAAATCTGTATTGTGGGAATTTCAGCAATAACTTTCATCACCATGCATAAGGCATCTAAGATTTGCTTTGCTTCAACTGGATCGATGTACGTATGTTCAATAGCCATGTAAAATTGTGGGGCAGGCCAGAGACCATGCAATAATACCAACATGTCCAGCCCAGGCACACAAATGAGTCAGAAAAAGATCCCCATAATTACTCATATGAAAAGTAGGTCACAGTCTCCTCCTCTAGACAGCATTAAGTAGTCTTTCTAAAGCAAAATCCTATACCTGATCAACAGTTTAAAAGATACTCCAACTTTAAACTGATTACCTGACCAGCTTTATCTGCCCATTGGCACTTAATTTCTAAAACAAACATGAACATATAGTTGACCTAATACTTGTATCATGGTATAAAAAAAATCATATGCAGGTACATAATGTAGTAGTCTATATTATGGTTAGTACTTCTCATTGATTGCCAGAGGTTATCAAAATCATTATATGTGATGGATTAGGTAATTGAACTAGAAGAACTTTTAGTAAGCCAGAGTGCAAGCTGAATACAGGAAACCATGGTAGCTCAGTTCATTGAGAGTTCAACTTGTAATCCATGGGTCACAGGTTTGATATTTGCCCAGGCCAGGCCAGGTTGGCTGCCTAGTATGTTCTAGGGAAATGCACTTTGCTCCCATTTCCTTCGCATGATAGAACAAAAAAATGTGTTTAAATTGCCATTAAAACCAATAAAAAGAAACAAGAATATTATAATGCAAATGAAAGGTTCCACAGAACCCTGTCTCAGCTACAAATGTATGTATATATATATACTGGTGTTTAATAGTACCTCTGCACAAAAATGGCTCGATGGTGCCAATAAGAAGTAAAGTTCTAAACATGTACAAATGAAGAATTGCAAACAAAGACAAGGAAGATAAACCCTTTCAAATAAATGTAAATATAAAGTACTACAAGGTGCAAGGCAAAGATGTTAAAATTCTGTTAACTGCATAAAAAAATAAAGTATAAAGGCAAAACAAAAAAATCCCAGGAATATATGGTCAAACTTTGTTATGTAAACCACATTCCTTCAAAAGGTCCAAAATTTTGGGGGGATATTACAGTTTCTTGATCAAATTCACATAAAAAAACCTTCTGCCCCACAGAGTGAATGTCACACTTTCAAACACTGTTACCATGTATGTTTTACAGTATAACTAGGAAATGTCTGCACAAAAACATAACCTTTTTCATTAAATGCCGCGTTGTATTTATAAAAAAAAAAAAAAAAACTCAAAATGGAGGGTGAATTTTTCTGTAACTTTCCATTCCAGTAATGACCATTTTGTTGCATTGCAGGCATATCCATACATTCAAAATCCAGCAAAAATGTTACATTCTGTACAACTTTTGAAAAACAAGAACCCCTTTTTGTTCAGTCTGCCTTTTATTCAGCTAGAAGTAAAAACCTTTACCAAGAAACTTAAAACTTTAACACTGACATAAAAAACTTCTATGCCGACATTAAACAAAGATGCAGACAGACAGCAATGAAAGGGTTAATCATTGGTTCTTCACTGAAAACACCTGCTGACACAAAAATTCCTTCATGAAACTTCAGATTAGCATAATTGAAGGGAGATCTTTCTAGGAATATGCCTTTGTATTACATGGAAAATTCATCTGATTGAAACGACAATATGAAATTAACCTAATCTGAAGTCACAGATAAAATGAGAAACTGTTATTAACGAGTATACAGAGGAACATCAAAATCAGCCCTGCAGTATCTGAATTCCTGACCATTGTGGCCTAAAAATTTGGCTGTTCTTATGACAGACATGATCAGTATGCCAGATATATCCTGCCTTAATTTTTCTGTCCATACTGTGACTATATAATAAAGTTTCCAATCACTTGAAACACTGCAAATATACAATTTTCAGATGATTTTACCAGGTTTCAAAATAAGCTTCCTTAAATCTTCATCTGTTACTATATGGTCTTTCCCTCATAAGATGTGTTTTCCACATATCCACATACTGATTATAAATAACACTGATTGGTAAAGAGGAAAAGTTATTCTGAGGCAACATGAGTAAAATGCCTTGACCAAGGAGGGACACACAATAATGGATGATCAGGCCAAGTAAAACTCACTTTGTAAAAAAAAAAAAAAAAAGACAGACAAGAGAACACATTGCCCTAGTCTGGATTTGAATTTACAACGTTTGGTTTCTGAGAAAGAAAAAAATTCTCTAGATCTGTCAGATGCAGACATTCACAAGTACTTACACTTCTCAAAGTGCCAAATTTCAGTACCATTAGCAATGTAAATGGATTTTCACAGTTCTGAAGAGGAACTAGTAGAAACTAGGTTCTCAAAGACTGTCCTGTTTAGCTTGCCAGTCAAAACAAAAATCATGAGTCAAAAAACTTCTACAAAAAATAGCAACTTGAAAACTATTACAGGTAACACATTATATGACATGCTCCAGGTGCATGATTTAGTTGTTGTTAGCTTTATACCATTTTGCAGCTCATGGTTATACATGGCAGCCAGTATAACTGGTGGCGGAAGAACCTGGGAAAATCCCAGGATGAATCACTGACACAGTGGAAGCTAATGGCAAGCTTTTACTGGATCACCCTTAGAGGAAGCCCTGTAATACTTTGTGTGCACTGCTGCTCTAATTCTTTTTAAGGGAACAGTCTAGGTCAGTGGGACAAGTAATTATTTCATTCTCCCCCCCTCCAACAATTTTAACATCAGTAATACAATACCTGGAAAATAGTTCTGAGCTGGAGAACTACTTTCCAGAATTGCCCAAACAGTTGCACTAACAAGGCTGAGACCAATATGTAATTACAGCAACACTGCTCTTGGTTCCGAAATAAAGCTCATGTGCTCCATTTTCATATCCATCTTTCTGTATGCTTGTGAAACATGGTCACTCACAGCACATCTACAATGCAAGATTCCAACCTTCTAAATGCGATTCTACTGCAATATCTTGGGCATCTCATTCATTGATAACATAACCAATAAAGAAGTCCAAAATAAGATCCAACCAGCCATCTCACCCTATGAAGACCTCCTGGCCAAAGTTAAATATACAAACTGATGTGATAGGACTGGCAAAAATCTTGCAGTGCACAATGAGAGTGTGGAGAAGAAGAGGCAGACTGAAAAGGAGGTGGGAAGACAACATTAAAGAGTGGACAGGCAAGGGGTTTGGAGATTCACAAAGGGCAGTTGAGAACAGAGAAAGATGTAGAATAATGGTGAAATCATCTGTGGTGCCCCAATGACCTCTTGGGTGGTGGTGGTGTTGATGCTCCTGCTGCTGCTGATGATGATGAATACCATACTTGTTGTTATTGCATAGCTGAATTAGTATGGTGGGAGGCTAGATGATCCCATTACTGGTGAATAAAATACAAGGAATACTCACCTCCACTGAAGAACAGGAGACTAATATGAGATGGAATCTGCGTAGGACAGTTTCTGAGCAACAACGACTGGGCCCAGAGGGGAAATGCCTTTGCTTGGTGAGCTAATGAGCACAGACAAAAGGAGGAGAAGGTAGTGTGAGAGTGCAAAGACATGCTTTTCTTCACATCCTCCAGAGATGAATGAGTTAGACAGGCCCATGAGGTAGCAATGGCAACAGCTCGAATCTCATGGGCTTTTAATTTTCATGACAGGTCCCTATCAAAAAGGGACTGATGCTTTCTTTATAGATAATGCAATCCACCTAGAAAAGATGGGAGGCTAAAATGTCAGTTGAACCTTTATTGGGGAAGCCCAGTAGAAAATGTAGAACATTAACTGGACATTAAAGTCTATTTTGGTAATCCCCAGCACAGAAATGACTAAGATGGGATCTCAGTCAGGAGTCAGCAACTGAAGGAAACTAGTTTTGTGCTTTAAAAAAATCCTGATTAGCAAAGGAGAGAAACTGATTCTCATTGAACCTGATACATGGATAAGACATGAAGCTCACTTTTTCATCTCACAGATGCCAAGGTGAGTAGGAAAACTCTTATAAGTAAGCATATATGGTAATATTTTGTGGGTGATAATAAAGGGTTTTTTCCTTTTAGAAAAAGCAACAGGTTACTATTTGCTCAGCATGCAAAAACTTTTAATCACAAAAGATAAATGACAGCTCAATATATTTTTGTTTCATCATAATAAAAAAAAACGGTACATGGAAAATTAGAATCTTCATCATAAAATTTGCACATTTTAATAAATCATATTAACAAAACCCTTTTCTGAACAAAATACAATATACATGAATGAAATACCAATCAATGAAAGTGTTTTAAAATGCCTATTGGTGGCAGTAATGTAGGAAATAAATACAAATTAAAGGTTTGTTGAGACAGCTTATAATTTTAACTTTTAATCTGGTTTCAATGTAAATGTCATAAATGTGATATATCCTCTTCTATTTAAACATGGAAAGAATCAACTGACTGTCACTGCGACACCCGAGAGTGCTTTCGTGTGCTTAATCAATGGCAAAGATGGCTTTGTTTTGACAACTTTGGAGAACATAAAAGCCGTTTGAAAAGATGAGACAAGCTAATTAAGAGAATTATTGTCTCCAGCCAATTACAGCACGTGAAAGGTGCAGACATGATAGAAATATCCTGTTGAAGTATGGCCTAATTTCTTGTTAAAATCAGACACAACAGACAACTCCTATATTTTTGCCATGGCTTATCTCCAGGTTGTTCTTCAAAATGTGCAAAGATCCACTGTAAAATGACTTCTAATAAAATGTATATATTTTTTGTCTTTTCTTTTTGGTTAGTTTTTTCTTCTTGATCTGGATGTCGTGTTTTGGGGCAGTGAAACTGCCTTGAGGTGAGTGTGATTATTTGTATCGGTTTTACTCAGTCATTTCCATTACTCAGTTATTGCCGTGTGCTACTAAGCAGAAGTGTATGGTGACATTGCAAATTGTCATCTTGAGGCATGAACCAGTGTACAGTGACACTGGAAATCATTATCTTGAGGAATGAACCAGTGTACAGTGACATTTGAAATCTTGAGGAATGAACCAGTGCAAACATATAACGGGTTTGGCTCCAGCTGTTCATGAATGTAATAATCTTAGAATAAAGCTTTAGTTCATCTGCTTATGATTGACATATATGCTTTGATACCGAAAAGGAGGCAACTCAGTCTCTTTTGAATCAATGAATTTACAAGTACTGTGTGTCAACTTGATTTCTCTTAAAAGTCTGTGAGCAATGTATTAACTTCAAGAGACTTCTAAAATCTGTAATATTGCAATCCATCAACCCTTTTGTAGGTCAAAGGTTATTATTCTTCTTCATCAATGAATGATAACAGCATCAAACTTTCTATCCCCTACCCACCCATTAACATAAAAGAAATTTCAAGTCTTTACCCATTTATGCTGCCTTAGATGAATACAGACCTGATTTGTCACATTAAAGAGAGGTATGCAATGTATGTGCTATTTTAAGGTTCCATATGTGCTGACATTACCCCACCAAACATATTTTCACAGGGATTGACACTGCCAAAAATCATATTGTGACAGGGACTGCACACTACCAAAAATCATACTGTGACATGGACTGCACATTTCCACAAATCATACTGTGACAGGAACTACACATTGCCACAACTTTTGACAGGGACTGCTCACTGCCACAAATCATACTGTGACATGGGACAGCATATTGCTACAAATCATGTTGTGACATAGAATGCACACTGCCTCAAATCATATTGTGACAGGGACTGCGTACTGCCATAAATCATATTGTAACAGGTGCTGCACACTGCCACAAATCATATTGTGACATGGGACTGCACACTGCAACAAATCATATTGTGACATCGACAGCACACTGCCAAAACCTGTATTATGACAGGGACTGATTTTAAGACTAATGTTGCCAAAGTAAAAGCCTGGAGCAACTATTCAATTGCAGGATTTTTAGAATAGCAGCTTGCTTTCTGCATTGTCTTAGGATTGGGGATTCAGCATATTTAACTGGTTTTGAACACATGATTAGAGAATAATTCCTACAACAATTATGGGCATCCTGTGTCTAATGTTTGACTAATTAGCAATGGGTCATGAAGTCGACATGTTATGCTAAAACTGAAGCTCTACTGTGCATTGATCTGATGCTCTTTTCTTCTGCCTAACTGTCAATGTAATCTGATGTTGGACAAGTACACTTCTGCACAGAGATCACATCAATGAATTGTCAATCATTGTGATTAAAAAGTCAAACAGTTCCTCTTGCACTCGTACAGATTATCCACCTACATGTATCAAAATGTACCGTCACCAATATCCAATATACTTGGCATGACGATACATTTAAACAGTTTTTTAAGGTTATATTTAGGACACCTGTGTTCATCCAATTAAATTTCATGCAACATTCCCGATCGGATAAATGAGATTAGACTGTATTTTACTATTTTACATTGCAAAACTATCAGATCTCACAATTCACTGTTGCTCAGAAAGATCCTTATAAGATCACATGCTGGCGAGAAATGTGTTATTTGCTAGTCTTGATTGCAATTTTTGATTTTTACATCAGAGTACATACATTTTCAAGGGGGGGGGGGATCATAACACTTAACTTGTCCCAACATTTAACTTGTTTTTGCTACAGAAGACAATTGTCAAGCTGTTTCCAGGGATAAATGGAAAAGAATGTATTAATCTATCCATACTGTGATTACAGAATAATTGATTAATCAAAGCACTGCAAATGGAGGGTAAAAGTGATACTAATATACATAAGGTTAATGGAACAACATTACCTCCATGTGATCTTGTTATTCATGGTTCTTTCCATAGTAATATTTTAAATATAATGATAAAATAATCTTGTTATTTCTTTTCTAAATATTCTTTTCCTTATATGGCATAAGAGAATTTATATTAACATTTTAAACATTATTTGAAAAATTATTGTGATTTCTATTAAAAGCATTTTAAAAAGTAATTTTTGCAAGAATTATCATCAGCGGAGCAATATCCAGGGGAGATCACTTTTAGCCAGATAATCTGTAACCTTAATTTGCCTCCCTTCACCTGAAATGCCAGTGAATTAGTACTCTGATACCAATTTTTAACAAGACCTCAGAGTTTGTTACTACTATTAGTAATGCAATCTAAATTAGGTAAGAGAATGGACACTATGCCACAAGAATGGATACTGAAATCCCCTTTCCAAAAAGCACTGTAGGGTTTAACCTGGGCCACAGAATAGCATATTGGTACATAATTATTCAACTGCTCCAGTGGCCTAAGTTGTTAGAGCATCCACCATATATGCAGGAGGTCGTGGTTTTAAACCCTTGCTGAGTTGTACCACAGACTTCTAAGAATGGTAATAGCAGCTGCCGCACATGGCGCTCAGCCTTAAGAGGTTAGTGTTAGGCTGGTTGGCCTGGTGTCTAAATAATGGGAGGGACATGATGCTTCATGTCTGCAGCATGATGCCCAAGTGCTGGAAATCACTATAAACTGCCACACTGAAAACATCATAGTGATATGACTAAAACTCTGAAAGCTTCATTAAAAATCCAAAAATACACACACACACACACACATCAAATTTTCATGCATGCTTATTTTCAGAGGACACAATTATCCTATGTTAATAAAGTTGCATCTGCATAACGATCCAGACTTCTTTCCATTAAATGACAAATATGCATAATCATAATACCAGATGGTACCATTAATAAATTTGTTGCAAGAAAGGGCAGTATTCAGCAACTGAGTAACATAAAATTACCTGAACAAGTCTTTTCCCCTCATTCTTTGAGAAAGAACCGGCACAAGTATAACCCATCTTTTTGTCTTCCGTATTTTTTAAACAAGTTTGCAAGCACAGATTGTTTTATTGTGTGTGTGTATGTATATATATATTCATTTAGTGAAGTCTTACTAATACATGCACTTTTGTTTTGATCAACAAGGAATGTGGTTCCAGAAATCAGTTTACAGAATTACTGTGGAAGCCTGTTCCCTTTTCATTTGGATCTTGAGTCAATTGGATCAAGATAGTCTATACTAACATTGTTTCACTGTACATACTGCCATAAAAGCAATATACCTTACTCAATAAATGTAGCAAACAAGTGGTTATGAAGTGCCAAGAAAAGGTTAAGTTCAAGATATGTAGTAAAAGAAACATTTGCACCAAAACTTAGGAAGATGGAGCCTTCCAAATAAATGTACAAGATAAAATATAAAACACGAGGATATTAATACTGTAAATAGAATAACAGACAAAGGCAACACATGTAATAAGCCTTAAAACCTTATTAAAATTCATTGTGTAAACCACATTCCCTTAAAAAGTGGGTAGCACATCCCTGACCAGTTTCTTCAAGCAGTTCAAATCTAAATATTTCTGTCTCACAGGATGGAAATTGACACAGCAAGTATGTGATCCACAGTCAGTGGGCACTGCAGGGTACACACTTTAGTCAAGTTTCACCCTTCAGTCAGGTATGTGCATCTGATCTGTGATTGGCACAATACCACCTATCTCTCCCACTTGTTCTATATGAGAAATGCCACTCTCCAATAATGGGGCTAATGTCTTTAAATTTGTTTGTGAACTTTTCATTCAACACATTTTACCAAGTATGACGCACATGCTGATTTATACAATATTGTAAGTCAGTATAAGGAATCTTTCATTCAGAAATAGGCCAGTACAGGGCAGCTTTGACTGCATTATCTGCCTTTTCATTACCCTCTTATACCAACATTGCTAGGAAGCCAACAGTACAGAATACTTTTCTCAGATTTCATAAGAACACCACATTCCTATAATATCTGGGTTATTAACAGGTTGTCAGATTTAAAATCCTGCAAGGCTTTCAAGATGGAGTGTGTGTGTGTGTGTGTGTGTGTGATTTGGATTTTTAATGTAACTTCAAAAAATTTTCAGTCATATCGCTACGATGTCTGCAGTGTGGCAGCTTATAGTGATGTCTAGTACTGGAGCATCATACTGCAGACATGTAGCATCATGTCCCACCCAGTCACATTATTCTGACACCAGGCCAACTAGTCCTAACACTAACCTCTTAATGCTGAGTGTCTACCAAGGCAACTGTTTGTACCATTTTTATATGTCTTTTATATGACTCAGCTGGGGTTCAAACCCGAGACCTCCCTCTCACCACTAGGCCACCAGAATGGTCGCTTTCAAGGTGGAAGGGGAATCCGAAAAGATGATGAAATTTGTTCTTTTCTTTTAAAATGTTGCAACGTAGCTTCGAGTGAGGCTGTAATTTCTGCAATAAAAATGTAGGGTTTACGTGGCAACTGGCTCAAGGTCATGCCATGGACCAATGCAAGAATCTTTTAACCATCTATACACATAGATGTGTACTAAGATGGATCTGATTTCAATGTATATACTCTGCTAACAAAGAGGATTTGCTGAAGACTTTTTTGAATTTGCAAAGATCAAATATTATTTTGAGAGGTTTCCATAACCACAGTGGTGATTTGGGAATAAAAAATTTTGTAATACAGCAGAACCCGTTTTGAACGACCATTGCTATGGGAGACCACCTACCTTGAGAGACCAGGTTGTCACAGCAGATTTATTGATTATATAGTGTTGTGAACTGTCTTGATGGAGCCCACAATTTTTGTCTGGAGTGGTGGTATTTTTAGGCAGGCTCTACTGTATTTTCAAGATCAATTTTTGCTATTTCCAAATAAGGATAAATTTGGTGGGGAAAACATTTGGTTTCTGAATGTACAAGGCTTTGTATTTGGGCCTAACTCTACATCATATACAGTAATAGATGGATTAGAAAATAGGCTGCAAGCATACCGAAGCAAGCCCTTCTGATCTGCTATCCAAATTGTGTTTGTTACAACTTGTATTAAATCCAGATTTTGTACAGTTGTCACTGAGGTACATATGGAAGAAAACTTAGTTTTATGGTTGAAAACAAGACTTAAAAATGTGCTCTTGTCAACAATAGGTGTAACAAAGCCATCAAAATAAGGCTTTGGGTCATCATTATTGTGATTTAATTGACAAAAGCATAGTTTTTTTTTAAAAGTAATTTCAAACCATTTCATCAGCCCATTTCTGAACTTTGTTTAGGCTTGTCTGTAGTTAATAGTATGTGTAGACTTTCATCTAAACAGATCAAAAAGTCATCAACATACAATGAGCTGTCAGTTCCTGGATTAAGGCATTTTGCTAAACTTTTAATTCTGACGCTGAACAATGTGACTGACAATAAGCTGCCCTGAGGTACACCCATCTCCTTTGGATAGCTTTCCAAAATGGTGCTGCCTACTATAACTCTAAAGTTTCTATCTTTAAAAACATGGAGATAAAGTTAGGGAGACACCCCTTACACCAAGGTTGAACAATCAAACATTAAGCCATACTTTATGTGGTGTCATAAACTTTCATCAAGTCAAAAAAGATGGCAACTATTCTTTTCTGATGAAAGCTTCTTGAATAACTGCTTCCTTAATGGTTTATTGTGCTACTCAGGTTTCTGTATCCACATTAAACATCAGATAGTAGGTGGTTGGATTGGAGATATCAGAGTAGTCTATCATTTATCACCAGTCACAATGGTTTTGCAAATACAGGTTATTAATGCTGTGGGAGGATAGATGGAAGGGTCAGTCGAGCTCTTTCCAGGTTTGGGTGCTGGTATCATGGGTGAGAAAAAAGGTTGCTTCTCACCATGACTGGGGGAAGTCACCAGCTGCCCCTATTTCATTCAAAATGTTTAGCAGTATATTTAGAGCTGTATCAGGTAAGTGATTCAGATGCTGATAGTGGATAGCATCTGGTCCTGCTGATTCTCTGAGTGCAAGATATACTGTAATCTTCAGCATTAGCAAATTTGTTATTTAGAGTAACCTTTACTTTCTAGTTTTTTGAAAGAGTGAAGTTTTCAGTATAATTCTCTTTTGGCATCCTTCAAGAATGTTTCGGCCAATGTATCTGAGTTTTCTGTAGCCATTTCATCAGATTTCTTGTAATACTTCATACAGCTGCTTTTACTTTGGCAATAATTTTTTTTGTACTTATTCCATACAGATTTAAAAGAGAAGTGCAAGTTAAATTTGAGACATTGGCTCTCCATGTCACCACAATACACGAAAAGTCAAGTAAATGATGGAATGTAGATGTAAAATCAAAGGACGAGCAGGATTCTGTGGCAGGATGAAGGTAGGTTCATGTCTTCTCATTAAAAAGGCAATGATCGTGTATTTAAACAGTCTCCCATCTGCTTCACTGATATATTTACATACAGCCCCTTTAAAATTGTGGCCATTAAATTTCCCATTAATTTTAAGCCGTTTTTCTATCATTAAAAGGCACCGACTGCTTGGAGGGAGATATACTGAACAAAGTGTTAGTTTTATGTTAAGAACACAAAAATGGCAATGGCCCGTAAAGTAATACTGAAATTAATTCCTGCAAGTGTAGATGGTGGACAACTTAAGTTATTGTGTGGAAACCAAATTGTTAATGGACAGACAGCATCACAACAGAATACACTCTGCCTTATGGTAGGCCTATAACAATGATGCAGCAAGTTGTTGTCTCGGGCTCTGACAATTCCAGCATTAACCTACTAGAGTATTTGCATCTCCTCCCATTTGTTTGTACCCCATTACCGATTTTAAAAACGTAAAGCATCAAGGTTATTAAAAAATACACAAAACTTAGTCATTTCATTGATTTATAATTTCTAACCTGTCACCAAGGGGTCCACAACACAGTCGAATTATTGGTGTTTCAATGCAAACAGAAGCTCCCATGTAAACAAGCAGTTAGACTGCTTGCTGTCCAATTTTATCTTCTAGAATAATGTATTTCAGTAAAAACTGTGTTGTCCAATATTTGCAATGTCTAGTTAAAATATTTCTAACACAAATTAACAAATAAATAGGAGGAAATCTTGTATACATACTGTATGTTCAAAGAGATTCAACTCCAAAATGTATGGAATTATTGAGATTTTCAATGACAGTGAACTACATTACATCTGTTGCTTGAAAACACAGACAGGCCCATAGCAAATATGGCAATCATGTTGCTAAAGAAACTTCAGAGTTTGATTCAAAACGCCAATAAGTTGGCAGTGTTTGGGACCCCCTAACAATAATTTGGTTAAAAATTATATATCAATGAATGAAATGACTAAGTTTTGTGCATTTTTCATATCCTTGATGGCTTGTTTTTTAAAATCGGATGGGGTGGGTGTGTGTGTGTTTACAAACAAACAAGATGGTGTGAGAATACTACAGCCTGGCATTAAGAATGCACTGAAAGCCATCCCCCAGATACTTTTTTTTCATCTTTTCTATATAAAATCTATGCCAGTTATATTAAAGATTTTACCAGACTAACAATAATTTTACTTGTCCATGCTTCCTCTGCATAGGAAATGTCTGTCATCTTCTGCTTTAAAGGACACTTTTTTGTCTCTACAGAGATGACTGCTTTACAACTGTGTCACTAGAATCATACCCATTTCCCAATATTCTTTTGTACACTGTGTAATGTGTGTGCATATCACACTCTTGTCGCATCACAAGTCCACTTTCCTCAACCAGTGATTGTATGCTTCATGGCTATAACTGCTCATAAATCTGAGCCCATTTTCAATATGGTCTCTTACCAAACTAATATGATCTCTTACCAAACATAGTGATGGTCTGATATCAAGGTATAACAATCCAATAAATCAACACTTCATGAGGGAAAAAACCCAGGCTTCAACCTTTATCATCTAATGAGTGTCCTCAATGAGTGAACAATAAAAAGGAGCAAGAGGTAGACCATATCCAATTGAGCTGGTTTGCAATTTAACTCCTCAGGCATCTGTCTGTTTAAACTACTGCCAAATAAAGGAGGACAAAAAAAAAGTTTAAAACCTACATGTAATTCAATTGCTCTTTCATAAATATCACGATCAAGGGAAGTTTTTTGTATCTAAAGCCTTCATGGTGTGACTCAAGCACTCGGGATAATTTTCTTCTACCTTTGTACTTAGGGGGTTTGAAAAGATTTCAAATAAAGTCATGCTAGCTATGAGAAGCTTTGTCCAGGTCTTTTGACAATGGTGGGAGAAAACAGATTATTATACTACCAGAACAACTGAACTAAAGCTGCTTACTGTACCTACATACAAAATAAAAGGTGGCTCTCTACAGTTTTGTATTTTGCATAAGGTTAGATTTTTGAAGAAAAAGAATTTTTCAGGTTTTCCTCACTGGTTAGAGTGGCTATTTAAAAAAATAAAACAACCTTGTACGTCTTAGGTATTGTTAAAAAACTTTTAATTCCATTTATGATATGATAATGAGTGCAATTTGGGTTATAGAATATACAGCTTGGTCTTAGTTCAGATGTGCAAATATATATCAAACATTGCTAGCTCTGCTCTGTCGTCACTTCCTAGACTTCAGAGGTAAATTTTTTTTAAAAAAGAGCCGACAACTTTATTTTGCCAACATTCTCTTCATTGTGCATATTGCAAATTCACCCTACACCTATCAATCTCTCAGAAATTCACTGTATCTGCAGAGTGCCTCAAAAACAAATACACAAATCCACTGAAGGGACTGATGCTCTATTTGCCAAAAATAATTTATGGGAATCCATGATAAGATTTCTTATTTTTAACTGCTGATTACTAAAAGCATCTCTGACATTCTTGAGCATTACATTTTTTTTCATGATGGCCATATTATATGAAAAGTCATTATCACTTTCATTTAGAACCAATTAGATACCATAAGACGTCTTTTGGTAAAAACTCCATTTTCATAGTACCATCCATCGACAAAAACAAGATTCTTCAGATGGTAATTATGGTTGCCATATTGGATTGTAAGATCAGCACCATTTTCATTTACTACCAACTAGATATCATAAAATAGCTTGTGGTGAGAGCATCATCCTAATGCAACCATCCATTCTGGACGAGTAGCTATAAAAAGGTTTTCAAGATGGCTGTCATGGTTCCGATATTGTGGAGAAAACCTCATCCTAATGTAACCATTCATTCAGGAGAAGTAGTTATAAAAAGGTTTTCAAGATGGCCATTATGGTTGCCATATTGTATGTCAGATTTTTTTTTATTGCAAACCCTATGTTGATATGACTATCTATCAAAAGAACAAGCAAACAAGAGCAAGAGTTTTGCTGTGGTAGCATTACTGGATGTCTGAGTGGCTCCATTTTTGTTTTAGACCAACAAGACCTTAGGACGAGTGAAAGTTCAATGGCAATTTAAGTTTAAAATTAGTCATAACACTTATGCTAACATATGGACAGATAGATGATACACATCCTATACGATCTTCTGATCAATGACAAGTAGAGATAAAAAAAAAGTGGAAGTCCCTTGAATGGGCTGATGCTTTACTGTCCCCAAAAATTTCCAGGAATTCAAGATAACAACATTTCTTCTTTTCAACTGCCAAGGGCTGAATCCGTCTGATATTCTTGAGTGGAAAGATTGTAATATTAGTTGCTGTGACAGCCATATTGGAATTAAGATGACACCATTTTCACTCAGGAAAAATTAGACACCATTAGAACACTTTTGGTGAAAACCCCATGCCAATATGATTATCTATTCAGGAGAATTACCAGTAATAAAAGGTTTTCAGTATGTACAGTACAGTAGCCATAATGGATGTCAACAGGGCATTATTTTCATTTAGGACCAACCTCAGATATCTTTGTCTTTTTGGTCAATATCACTAACAATTCTGAAGTTACAATAAGAAGACTTTCAAGACAGCTACAATGGTGGCAAAATAATAAGTCTCATTGGCATAATTTTCAGTCATGATCAGCTAGATACCATTAAGTTTTATTTGACTTTCCATTTAGAAGTAGATCTGCAAGATAGTATACATGGATCAGCTGAATTAGTGTCAAGATTTTCAATATGTTCAATGTGGTGGCCATACTGGTTGCACGCAGAGCAGAACCTTTTACATTTACAGGGCCTCCGCTAGACTTCAGATTTGGCAACGATTAAATGTGAAAGAATTTTTTTTAAGTAGCTCTATTTTTTTACTGACTGTTAAAAGTTGCTGTCGGAATATTTTTACTATGTAATTTTTATTTTTTCATTGATATAAGCGACTCGGACCACTTAATACCTGTTTACACTAACTGCTACAGTCTGTGGATCATATCGGTAGATGATGAATAAGATGTTATTCGAACTTGATTGCAGCTAACTGCAAGCTGTCATTCGGTTGAGAAGCAATTAAATGTGATTAGTAGGAAATAAGGAATGACCGGGGGATATACTCTATTGTTCAATAGGTCAGCAAAATATCTGGTGTCATTTGCATGTGTTGTTAATTTATATTTATTCCAAACTCTGAGTGTTAGATGCACTTGGGACTGCTTAGTGTTTTTGGGATTACTTACTTAGATTACATGTTTTTGTGGTCTGAACTTAACTGAGTAACACAGGATGCCACTACAAAGATGCCAGTCATCAACTGTAAAATGGCCCAAGTTGCTTATATCAATGAAAAATTAAAAAATTACTTTATAAAATAAGTCTGTGCCAAGCACAAAGAATATGGCTAATCTAGCTCTGAAAAACAAAGATTTATATCCAGCTGCATCTGAGGCAGCTACCAGGTTACTTGTTGCCCCTATTTCTACTGAAGACTAAGAGCGGGTTCAGTCACCAGAATCTGATCAAAGCAAACTTACAAAATTCTATGGGTATATCTATTCTGAAAAATTTAATGAGAATTTCTTTTGATGGGCCAAGTGTTGAGAATTTTGATTTCAGGAATTAATTTTAAGAAATGGTCTGGGAAAAAATTTAGGCAGATATTGGTGAAGTGTCAGTTGCATTGTTCAAAGAGACTAAGCAGTATTTTGTATTATCATTTATAAAGAAACATTCTTATTCATTCTTGCTTTTCACATGCTATACACTGAGCATCATGTGTATATGATGGTATTGTTATATTTATTAATTATTATTCTTTGTGCTCTGAAATGTAATAAAAACATGTAAAAACTGTTTTATTGTCATGTTTATATAGATTAAAATTTGGGGCCAATATAATATTATGAATATATTTAAGTCCCTGCATCGTGGCATAAAATGGCTACTTTGGCTGAAAAGTAGCTCCAAATTTTTTAATTTAGCAAATTTCCATGGGAGGCCCTGCATTTAGGACAACATGACCTAACAAGAAGTCCTCTGATGATTTGTTGTTATTGTTGTTGTTGTTGTTGTTGTTATAGGGTTTAACGCCATTTTTCAGCACAAGATAGGCTATACATGGCAGCCACTATAAATGGTGGAGAAAGAACCCAGGAAAACCCCGGAAAGAACCACTGACCCATGAGAAGCTACTGGCAAGATTTCTCATGTACCCACATTGGCCGAGCCTGAGACTCAAACCCACGTAGACAGGTGAGATGGCAGTGATCCATAACAGTGAGCACTTTAGACCACTCGGTCTAGGAAAACTGTGTCAATGTGGCCATCCATTCTGGGGCGTAGCCATAAAAAAAAATTTCAAGATGGCTGCTGTGGTGGCTATACTGCATGTCTGTGCCACACAGTTCATTTTGGACTAACCAAACCATGGGATGAATATGCATGCAAAGTTTCATGGCAATCCTTCAAGTAGTTTGCAAGGAGTAGTGATAACTAACTATGACCAGTAGAGCTAACAAGCAAATTTAGTGCATTTTATTGCGACAAACATACCATCACTGGGCCACATGAATAAATCCACAAATAAATACAGACCTTGTGTCAAGAAACATTTAAGGAACGAGTTACTTTTATAACTCTGGTACATATTGGAATTATGAATGTTAATCCATAATGTTTAAATGCTTTGTATAATTCATGTTACTATACTAAATACGTCAACTTTTTTCAACGTAGTTTCTTCAACGCTGATTTTGGCACAGACTGATACTTTCTGATCCGATTAATTTTATCTTGTAATGATAGTTCAATCCTACAACACTTGGCTGGTTGTTCTGACCTCTTGACATGCGAGTAAAGATAAATCACAGTTGTGAGAGCTTAAATACATGTAATGATTTTTCTCCTACAAAAATTAAGCAAGTGCATCTCAATTTTAGAACAATGTTTTGTGCATCTCTGTCAGCAAAGCATCAAAATTGAGGCTGCATGCCTGGTTAATAAGGCCCAGGGGATGGATGGATATATATATATATATATATATATATATATATATATATATATTGGATCAATTATACAAATAGCATGATCACAATTGGATTATAAGCAGATAAACATAAATCTTTCTCATATGGCTTATCAACAAGTGTTTAGTTACTAACAATTTATCTTAAAAGCTGGCTCTTTTTGTACAATGCAAAAGACTTTAGATTAGCCTGTTGTCAGCCTTGATCTGTGCTGGCACATGTATCAAGTATTGTTTTAACCTCATGTGCCTCTGGGACATTTTCTCACTGACAAGTCTACAACAGTATTTGCTAATCTTAAATAATCCAGTCCTGCAAAAGTCAGGAATTTAACTTAAAATTTGTTTCAGTTTCAGTTCAGAATGGTTTCAGTTTACTTTTTAAAGAAATGATATTGAAGAAGGAACCACTTCAAAATTTTTATTCTGGTATACAAAGTGTGTGTGTGTGTGTGTGTGCGTGCGCGCATGATCTTATCCTGTTCATCACCACGTCCGTGAATTTGTGAACTTGTCCCGTTCTCATGTTTATCACCATGGTCGTTCTACCCCAGCACCCCACGAAAAATCTCGTGTAATGGTCACCTGCTTTCTGTTGCCAGGTGTTTCCTAACCAAACAACGGTTTATTTCCACCTTACTCGATTAATGAAACATATCTATGCTGACCACTCAGTCACTGCAAACTAAAATTTTGCTTCACAAGGAAGGGATTGTTTAGATAAAGGAATCTCATGAAATCTATGTGCAAATATTTCTTATCATGCTTGTACTCACTGTATTTCAGTCATAGTATCTATGTAACTCATAGGTATCAATATGTCAAATATCAAAGCGAGGTAGCTTTTTCATTAGGGTAGCGAGTGGAACATTAAAATTATTGCACCAAACATGGAAATCACCTTTTGTGCCAGTAAGACAGGTATTGTTTAATCTCTTGGTCTATCTTCCTGAGAATGAGACCTCTATCTAATGAGATACAAGTTACATCCCTTTTCAATAGGTCAAGGACCACTCACTATTGACAATTTGTCTGTAAAGGCAGGTGAAGTTTTGATTCGTGGGTCACAAAAATAGCAATATTCAGCTTCTTTCAATTTCTTATTCATCACAGGCCTCGCCAATAACCCAACTGTTCTGATTACATATTCATTACAGGCC
Organism: Megalonaias nervosa; assembly: GCA_016617855.1. Taxonomy (NCBI): domain Eukaryota; kingdom Metazoa; phylum Mollusca; class Bivalvia; order Unionida; family Unionidae; genus Megalonaias; species Megalonaias nervosa. The sequence goes on from JAECUM010000758.1 coordinate 82,890, forward strand.
TCTTGCATAACCTGTCTTTTGATTCCCTATTAATTACAGGCCTCTCACATAACCTCTATTTTGACTGCCTATTCACTACAGGCCTCTTGCATAACCCGACTGTGTTTTCACATAACCCAACTGTCTTTTGATCTTGGGAATGAAGCAATTGACCAATTCAGATATTGTTTTGAAGTTTGGACAGCTGTATCCAAGACTAGTTTACACAAGCTGGCCCTTCAAAGACTCATTCCCCCATTTTACAGTCACAAGTAAGCTGTCAATCAGTAATGAAATTCGTGTTTTGTCATAGTGCGCAAAACATACTAAAATCTGACGGTTTTACCTTTTCCCGTGAGTGGCCACTTTGGCAGTTTTGATTGTTTTGACAGGTAAAATAGACAAGTCATTTATATCTCAAATTTTTTGTCTCCAGAAATCTCTCCCTGCCCCTGGGGGACATACCCTATTTTATAATTCTGAAACTGTTCATAGTCCCATTTTAAATGTATACATAATTACTTGGCATTACAAGGTACCTGTTTTCAATCAAATCTGGTTAACTCCTGTTTACTGCATGTTGAGAACACATTTAAAGCATTTCAAATGATAACAATGGTGACAATATTTGATGGTCAATCAGCATCACTTAAAATTGTTTTTAAGACTTCTTGCCAGGATACTTCTGTCAAATTCTGTTGAGAGGTTTAAGATGACATCATTTAAAGCATTTCAATTTTTATTATTGGTGGCTATGTTTGATGGCAGATTGACATCATTTTATCAAACTGTTTAAGACCTTTGATGCCTTCTATCAAATTCGGTCCAATTATTGTGGTTTTTGAGAAAAAGTAATTTAAAGGTTTTTTACTATATGTGGTGGTGGCCACATTTGATGGCAGATCAGCACCATTTTAACAACTCTGAAACACCTTCCTGCCTTCAATCAAATTTGGTCAATTCTAATGAGCAGTTTTTAAGAAGTTGTAAGTAGCAATTATGAAAGGAGTCTGCATGGATAAATGGATATCCACTGGATAAGTGGCTGTAACTTAAGTTCACTTGGCTTTTTGGCCAGGTGAGCTGAAGAACATAGTATTGGAACAAGTGTGCATGGATTCTTTCATTTCCAGTGGATCTCCTTGACTTTTTTTTTTGTGTTATTGACAATATGAGGGGGAAAAAACCCAAATGGGTGAAAAAATTTCCATGAATTTGAGATAAAACCATTTCTTCCTTTAAATGGTTGAGTGCTGAAAACACCTCTGATATTCTTCAGTAATAATAAGATTTTCAAATTAGCTGATGTGGTACACCTACTGAATATCATATTAGCACCATTTTCATTTAGGACAAAGTGGACATTAAAGTCTTCTGGTGAAAACTCGATGTCATAATACTCATCCCATTCAGGGGTACTAGTGACAACAAGATTTTGAAGATAGTCATTGCAGCAGCCATATTGGATGCATAACTGGAAACATTTCTAATTTAGACTTAGTCGAAACCCTGTCATTATTTGGGACCAACTAAACATCATAAGTTATCTTTTAGAGAAACACTGATGACAAGATTTTTAAGGTGCTGTACTGGACATGTATGCCAGATTGGCCTAATTTTCATTTATAACCAAGTAGACATCATAAAAAGCTGGGTGTGTGTGCGTGTGTGTGTGTGTGTGTGTCCTATTTTAATGAAAACTCCATGCTGATATGACCATCCATTCAGGTGGAATTAGCAAGAACTAGATTTTCATGATTTCCACTGTGATAGCCATATCGGACATCCTGCAGAACCATTTTCATTCGGGACTAACAAGACTATGTCATAAATGTATGTCTGTGTGTGTGTGTGACATTTCAAGGCGGATTAGGAGGAGTAGCAATGAATGCACAACAGACAACAGATGGATGATAGATGACGGACAACAAACTATCCCATAAGCTCTTTTGGTCTAAGACAAGTAGAGCTAAAATAAAAGAAGTCACACAAAATTAACAGTAATAGAATCAGATGCACAATACTGAAACTAGACAAAATCTGGTGCACTGATTACTAGTAGGTGCATAAATCACCAGAAAAATTACACATGGTACAAAAAAGCTACATCACAAATTTTGGTTCAGCTTTCTCTCTGTCCATTGTTTAAAGAATTATATGGCACATCTTTCGAAAACCAACTTCCATATCATGAATTAAAGGCAGCATTCTGTGTATACATTATACCTGCCTGTAATTCAAGTCCAACTGCAAACAACACAGACCCTGATCTGCCATCACATAATGTGCCAGCAGATCAGGGTTTATTCTGTTTCTTACACTGACTGGTCCAAACAAATTGCACATACCCAGATCTGCAAACACATTCTGTGATGGCAGATCAGGATCTATGCAGTTTGCAGTTGGACCTGACTTGTAAGTGAATATATACAGTAGTTTCCACATTATGATTATGCCTAAAGAGCTCTTTGTCAGCAGTAAGTTTATTTTGCACAGTGAGGTAGTGTAAGCATTGGAAGAAACTTGTGTAGGTGACATCTGATATCAAAACAAAAGTCAAGCTTGAAGTGACTGCAGCATAAACACAACTAATGAGGTGAATATGCTGAAACAGACCAGCAGTAGGTCAATACAAGAACAGGACCAGATGCAAGAGTTGCCTCTCTTGGTTCTACTTCGATATTCTTGTACTTCAAACTTCCTTTTTTGTGTGCTACATTTCTCCTGAGGGGAAAACAAATGTGCATTAATATTTATCCCTCCAATATATATCTATTTTTTGGGGTTGTTTTTATACGAACAATATTCAACTGCCATCTAATTTTCTTCAAGGTTTCCAAAGAAAAAAAGAATTGTGAAGGAAGCTTGTACCTTTTATAATGGGGGAAAACTCTCATAATATTAAAGTGAGGCACAGCATGTTTACCCATGACCAATTCAAGCACTTTTAACTTTAGATCTAAAAATTCTAATTCAAAGTATGATTGTTAAGAAAGTTTCAAGCAGTTTATGCCTCATCCTTTGTAGACAATCATATTTATATGCATGAAGATTATCATGCCTTCATATATTAAGACATGTACATATACCTGAATTTTATCTCCATGTCCTATTAAAGAAATCTACATGCAAATCAGACAGAAGTGCACCAATCCATGTATATAGGTCACTGGGGACATAATAAGATTTATCTATACACATACTAAATCGCAGCTCTGTAGATGTCACTATTCATGTTGCAACTTTATCTGGATGGAAACAGGATATCTGCATTCATTCTACATGTTGGCCAAAATTAGTTTAACATATAAAAAAATATCACATATTGAATTACAATCTTTTTAAAACTAAAAACTGTGTCAGGGGTTGAGTGGTGGTAGTTATGATTAGTATGTATTTTTCTGAACAGTCATGTGTTAGTGTTCTCAAATACTTATTCCTCGTGCACTTTATCAGCAAATACTTTATGAGCAAAAATTGTGGAATCCTGACTAGTTATTTCAAAATATGCCAAAATAGACATTGTAGCTGTGTGGAGTATACAGATTTGTCAGCATTTTTTTTCTTAACTGTTTAACAGTTTCAAAATACAAATGTCATTTCTATGCAATGTATAACATTTAGTCCAAGTGAAGTTTTGATGGAAGTTACATACTTGACAAATTTTCAGTGACCTGACAAGTCAGTAAAGACCTTATTCAACATGAAGCATTCTCTCATCATTCTTGCATCTTTTCTTCAGTTTAGCACCTCATCAACAATGTGTCTAACACCAGTTTCTCTAATGAAAAGATGAACAGAGATAACTTTAGGGACTTTCAGATATGGATAACTGTTTAACATTCACTCTGCAATCTTGATGTGCAAGGTTCAGAGCTTGAAACTGACATAAATGAAGTCAAGGTTTAATGATATTTCTGTAATACACTCAACTTTACTCACCATGTCAGTGATACAGTGTCATAAACTAATGGAAGGGTTATCAACTAAGGTCTAGACAGAGTAGTCAGACATGCTACAGGTTGCTACCCAACTTGTAGAAACTAACCCTTCAGGAAGCTAGTGGTTGATGGTAATGGTTGGTTGATTGGGCACACTGACACATTATAGTGAAATCACAATACAATGGGGTTCACATAGTATTATGTGCTACATTCCAAATAATGCAAGAAAATGATGCACATGTAATCCCTAAGTTCTGTGTGTGTATGTGTGCATGCGCGCGCGTGTGTGTGATTTGGATTTTTAACGTAGCTTTAACAATTTTTTAGCCATATCGCCATGATGTCTGAAGTGTGACAGTTTATAGTATTGTCTAGCACTGAGGCATCATGCCGCAGACATGAAACATCTTGTCCCACCCAGTCATATTATCCTGACACCAGGATGACCAGTCCTAACACTAACCTCTTAATGCTGAGCAACTAGCAAGGCAGCTGCTAGTACCATTTTCACAAGTCTTTCGTATAACTCAACCAGGGTTCGAACCTGCGACATCCAGCATCCAAGGAGGACACTTTAACCATTAGGCCACTGCAGCGGTGCCCTAAGTTTTACAAATTGGGGTAGCATCGGAGTGGGCACAAGGGTCGTGCTTCAGTGGCACAGTTACCTTCTTAAATCAATGAAGTCTGAGCAAGAAATAGTGCCAACACTGTGACTGCACATTTTATGCAGAGAACCAGAGTTGGTATACACATACATGGTACAAATAGGTAAAGGACCAATACATACATTCACTGACAAATCTCACTGCATCCATAATAGTAAATCCATATTATATCATACATATGCACAAAGAAGCATGTTTGGTCACTTCCAAGATCATGATATATGTATGAATTCAATGCAAAAAACCCCAAATATACCAAAGATACCAACAACTTAAGGAAAGATAAAGAATATTTTTAATTCCACATTAATGGACGTGTATGTGATGTTAATGATTAGCAATTATTGTGGTATATGTCTGTACAAGTACATTTATACAAAATGTCTCCGGGTATTGCGTGTGTGTGTGTGTGTGAATGAAAAAGTGTTCAGCCATGCATGTACACAATGCTCTCTGTGCTGAATCCATACTTAGTTGCTACTGTATACATCAATCCACAATGCCTTTTTGTATGATGGTTGTTTCCCTTATTTTATATATTTGCCTGTACGTATGTAGATAACTGAGGGCCACAAGGAAGATTAGTGTTTGTATTAACTGTATCACCCTCATTAAATAAAGACTTTATTATTATCATTATTATTATTATTATTACTATTATTATTATTTTTGTTATTGTTGTTTTTTGGGTGTCTAAAGTAGTCAAAAGTCAACTTTCTTCATGAAGATTTTTGGGTGAAACCTGTCCAGCAACTTGCAGACCAGAGATGCAAGAATGCAAAAGAAGTTTTAATGCAACTTCAGAATGATGCTGACAAGGTAAATGAGTCAGGAATGACCATGGTGGTAGATTTGGCAGAGAAATTCCCTGACGAAGGAAGAAGAGAACGATGTTGGAGATGCAAGTACTACTGGTGTGCAAAATGTGGAAAGAGGAACTCGTTAATTATTGGGAAGTATTAATTTGCAGTTTTTACATCTACCTGACATCAGGTGAACATGAATTGTGTACATACTCTAGCATGGATAACTGCCTGGGATAAATAGGCAATACTGCCAATTTAGTTTTAAAAAATGATGATATGGTGGCACACAAAGACCATCCCAAGGTAGCTCAAATTAGGGCTGTTTATTAACTGCCCAAAACTTCTATTACATGAACTGTCATTTACACATATCATGATTCTCACATTTACAACACTAAAACGTCTCATCGGAAAATCCTCTGCCTTTTCTCTCATGGCATTCACATGGAATAATAAGGTGGTGAAAGGAGACAAATTGGAAAGTCAGCCTTTGCTGTCATAACATTTGGTCACTCCACCAGAGGCAAACCACCAAACACATCAAACTGATGTGTAGTCTTAAAACTACTTCCAGGGTTATTTCACAACCTGATGGAAATGGCCAAGTGATGATCCAATCATAAAACACACTGACAGTCTGTCTCCCGGCCCCCTCCCCCAATTTTTTTTCTATGCACAGCATAAACATTTAATCAAATCATCAATCTTTTACATCAAAATGGTTCTGTTCAAATATGTCACATTTACAGATCAGTTTTCACTGAATCTTTCTCTGGCTCTCCAATGTAGATATTGAAAATCTCTCAGTGCTATATAACTTTAAAACCCGATGTTTTTGTTTTTTTAAATGTATAAGAAAAATCATGTTGTAAAATTGAAATACTGCTTAAAGAATACTGGATGCTTGGAATATATTTAATTTTCACACTGTGGCTGGGACTTATTTGATTTGGTTTAACACTTGTCACTTTTTGGAGCCAGTAGTCCTTGGCTGTCAATTTTCAAAAATCAGTATAGCTAAATGTTGATGATTGTTCAATAAGCTATTTTAAAGTGGTAATTTTTACTTGAAAATATGGATCTTCTGGTGTGATTGGATTCTTAATTAGGAAATAAGATCAAGGAACACTGAAAATGTTTCAATAGTTATGTTCTGAAATGCACAAGGATTGTTAATCACAAATTGTTATAATGCAGTCTTGACAGGTCTTGCTCAGGCCACTTAATATATTTTTCCAATCAGATGTTCTGCTAAACAGTTATGTAAAAAGAATTCTTGTAGTATTTATTTGGGTTCAAATGTTTAAATGACTCCATAAACAGGGAAGTAATCGACACATGAAAATTAGCATCTGTTTATTGCAGAAGCCACTAACAACAGCTTCTACAGAGTTATGTATAAGAATTTTCAATGTTTACATTGAAAATTAAATTGTCATTAAAAATACCTCTCAACCCAAATGTTATAGTACATTATTATAATTAAGATATGCATTACTGAGTGCTAAAGCAATAAAAACACCAAGTACAGCACAAATTATGGCACACTTTTGCTCTACAAGTCACACAAGTGGATGTCCAAATGCACAGATGGCAGCTTGGAAGTGGTTTCCTGTCTGTCAAAGGGTCAAATGGCCCCACAAAATAATTAAAATATATGTACAGTAAAACCAGTCTTGAGAGACCTCTGCTATGTGAGACCACCTGTTTTGAGAGACCAGGATCTCCATGCACAGATTTATTGATATTATAGTCTTATTACCTGCTATGAGAGACCACCTGTCTTGCAAGACCATTATTTTTTGGCAGAAGAGGTGGTCTTTCAAGACAGGTTCTACTGTAATATATTCTTTGCAGTGAACCTCCTTTTGTTCATATTTTAATTTTGTATATAATTTGAAAAGAAAAACGTGCAAAATTTTATTACATCCAAGTATCAGATGCAAAGCAGCAAGGGAGGAATCAGAAAATTTCTGAATGTTAAAAGAGTTGATCATCAAGGAGTTTGGATCAACAATGCCCTAATTTGACAAATATTACTATACAATAGGACCACTTTTATCCGGAATTTGTCAGCGAAGCAGTGATTGTTTAGTGGTAAGTGTGCAAGACTCATGACCAAAAGGGTGCGGATTTGAATCATTTGACCCGTCTGGGTCAGCTACCATGGTGTGTCTCTGGACAAGGCACTTTACTCCATTTGCCTTGTCACCAAATAACCTATTTTTTTTGCTGCGCCATAAAGCAACAAACCAAACCAGAATTTGTCTTTCTGAACAATCAGTTCTCTAAACCACATATGCTCCCCACCCTCTGGATTTTGAAAAGCTGGACTTGCTCCCCACCCTCTGGATTTTGAAAAGCTGGACTTCAGATTGTTGTTATCCAACTGTGCACTTTATGAAAGTCTTTGCATCCATATGCTTTTCTGATAAGGCTCTGTTTTTAAAATTTAGGGTAGGCAGGTCATTTTTTTTTTTAAATAAAAAAAAACAATTAATGGCATTTTTTTTTTGACCATGGGGGAATAAGTGCAAGGGTCAGCAATGAGGAACAGGGATAATGAGACAACCAGAAATACCTGGTGGTGGTGGTGGTGGTGGTAGGGCTAATAGAAGTTCACTTGTATTGTGATGTTCATAAAGTGCAACACTTTTACATAAAGACAACAGTATCTTCAAAAATCCTTTTCTTCTGTAAATAGCTACTGTTACAATTTTTACATGTAAATATCAGAGTCAAGAGTTAAGACTAAAGTACATTCTTGGGGGAGGGAATACAAATCCAATCAAACTTCGCTTAAAGAGAACTGCATTTATTCTAATATAATTTACTCACAAATACACACATTTATAATGAAGACCTTTTTGAAGATGTGTTGAAAAGTTGAAACCAAATGCTTGACATTATGCCCTTATTCTGATTGCCCCTTATCACAAGCACAACCACTCTAAATTCAAACAACATTGCAAACATACCTCTTAAATTCCTAAAGCTCTGCCCTCATACAGGTTATTGAAATATTAATACACACTAAACTATACATGGCCAACAGTGAAATTATCATCAATAATACTTACGGTTTGCAAGAGAAAGATCTTTAACCTACATCAATTTGTCACAGGCTGTCGCTCGTCTTACCTGTTAACAGACACTCCAGTACAAAGTTAATATCAAATCCAATGAACATATCACTTTATAATATCCACCAAGTGCTTAGTTCAGCATGTTATTATACATGGCCAAAAAAAAAAAAGAATCATTCTGAAGTATGAACAGGGAAGCAGACAGCGGAATCTAGAATCTACGACAGACAAAATACCTAACATTATAGACCATCAGTGGAGCTCTAAGATTTCAAAATGACTCACTACAACTGGCTTTGACCTCTCTATCAGTTAACAAAGGGGTGGCACTGGGGTATTTTTAACACCCAGAATACTGAGGATTGCTTACAGATTTAGTGGATTGGCTCAACATTGTACTGGGTTGACTGGTAAGGTAGATCAGCTATTGAGAATTCAATTAACCCCATAGTCCACAGGCTAAAGTAACAAAATAGAACTAACTGAAACATTATGTCACAGAGGCACATAAAGATCTGTTATACACAGGTAAATGTAGGTAAATGTTTCTTTTATATTACTACAACAGCCTGGTCCAATAAAACACAAACCACATTGGATTAACTTTGTACTAAGCCTGAGGGGGTCCCTAATTACAAAGCTTTTGGATAGAAGCACTGGAGCACTAACTGTAGGTATTTAGAGGAAGAAGGGTCTTATTGACCTGACTAAATGACAATGCTACTGGAGATTGTTGCATGTATTTAATGCTAGAAGGGAGAAATATTCTATCACAAGTCACACAGAAGCCTATTCACTGTTCTAATAAGCCGGGCAGGGTTCAAACTCAGCAATGGTCAAGTCAGATATACAGAAACACTTGAAAACACTTTTTTTTTGGAAAATGGTGGTGGGGGGCATCTGTCTAGTGCCCCCACCAAACGATAAACAGCACCCAATTTTATTTTGCAACATTTGATATTACAAACTAACTGTTGAATAAATTTGCTCCACACCATTTTATTACAGTCTGCAGGTTAAATAGTCCAATTTTCTTATCTGCTCTGCGTTTTGTGTGTGTGTGTGTGTGATTTAGATTTTTTAACGTAGCTTTGATGATTTTTCAGTCATATCGCTACAATGTCTGCAGTGTGACAGTTCATAGTGATGTCTAGCACTGGGGCATCATGCCGCAGACATGTAGCATAATGTCCCATCCAGTCACATTATCCTGACACCAGGCCGACCAGTCCTAACACTAACCTCTTAATGCTGAGCGCCAAGTGAGGCAGCTGTTAGTACCATTTTAATAAGTTTTTGGTATGACTCAGCCGGGGATCAAACCCACAACCTCCTGCATCCGAGGCGGACACTAACCACTAGGCCACCAGAGCGGTCGCTCTGTGTTGTAATATGTAACTGGGTTACTGGCATAATGAATGAGATATAGCAATAAAAACATGAGCATGTAAATTCCATCAAATTATTGTCAGTTTTCTATCTGGCAAGTGATTTTGCTACCCACTGTCTCTTTTGTTACCTGGACCAAAACAACTAGAGCTATTACTGATGGGTGCTCAGCAAAGCTCCCCCTCCTCTTTGCAATTAGTGCTAAAGTGTCGGAATCAGAGCAGCTTGTATTGGGAAATCAAAGGTATGAGAAAGTGGGCATTCACAGACTATGACTCCTCCAAGAGATAACATGCAATTCTTCAATACAACCACTTCAACAGGTTCACAATTAATTAACTCACAGGATCACAAATTTTTTTTTTTTACTGATCCGCCTAAAATCAAACAGAATTCAGTTTAGTTTTTAGTTCAGCGTTTGTTATTCACTAACATTAACTCAGAAAAGCAAATGTATCCAACACCAAGACTCACAAATGAAGTACCAATGTACTTTCAAGTTTCTTCAAATAATACTCAGAGCACAAAGTGCATAACATCACAACCTCTCCTGGATTGTACTTCAGCCACTTGTGTTTTGTTATTGTTGTGGGTTGATGCAATTTTTCAGCTTACAATAGGCTTTACATGCTGGCCAGTATAACTGGTGGAGGAAGAACCATGTACCCATGGGAAACTACTTACAAGTTTTCTTACATACCCACTGTCAAGTTTGCTAAGCCCCAGCTATAAAGTCATGTATAAGCTATAATCTACCTGTCTTGGGAATATTACCGTGACCATGTGTTTGATGTCTAAAGATTGCAGTGGGCTAGTTTTAATCTCTTACGCAAGGTTACATGACCGGCTGAGACCAGAATCTTGAATCAGCACAGGCAACAGATCACACAATCTAAACAAAGGCTTGCATTTATCACACCTAGGTGTTAAAGGCTAGTCCAAAGATCAAAAGGAAGTCCACACGGTGAACGAGGCGTATTCTTATCCATCCCCACATTGACAGACAGCGAGAGGGACATTGTCCGCTAAGTCTGATTGGATCAGTTCACAGCGATATCCAATTGGAATTGAGATAGCAGGTGCGATTACAATTCTGACCCAAATGATACTTCAGATGCGTAAGAGAAAATGTAGTGTTTGCCTGAATGGATTGCAGATCAATAGGGTTTACTCTGAGAAGAAGCCACTTGTAATTTGGCGGCAAAACTTTGAGGCAGATTCTAAGGAAAGACAGCTTCAAAAAGGAAGCTTTTTAGGGGACACAGAACTTTGGGTTCCATTGGGTCTCGAGTCTTCAAGAGTTGGAGACAGAATTGAGGCTGTAGCCGAGACAGTCTAAGTCGACAAAAGAGTAGTTGTGGTAGAGAAAGTGGAGGGGAAGTTGGAGTCTAGAGAAAGTTGAGGAGGAGAAGGAGTCTAGAGAAAGTCGAGGAGGAGAAGGAATTTGGAGAAAAGTTGAGGAGGAAGGGGAGAAGGAAGTGAGAGAAATAAGAGAGAGAAATAAGAGAGAGAAAGGATACAACAGATGAGTAGAAATACAAGGATAGGTGAAAATCAATCTCACACTGCTAATCAAGTGATGTAATAGGCTTATTAAGTGGTCGAGCGGAAGGAGCATAATTGGAACTTTGAGTCGTTTGATTACTGAATTGTTATTAAATTGTTATTCATTGAATTTCAACCTTTTTTGTATATTTAACACTGCTGACTGGTGGCTCGGAGCTTTACATCTATCTTTCACTAAACTTAACTTCCAACAAAAATACAGCCTGGTTGGGACTTCTATAATAATTTAAATAAACATTGGGAGCACCCCACCCCAAACATAACAATAACAAACAAAACAATTCTCACACCCACACTGGCTGAGCCTGAGACTTGAACCCATTTGGACGTAAATGATGTGTCAGTGATTGGTAAAAGTGAGCACATTTCACCATTTTGGCACCCAGGGTCCCTCCAATTTTGTTCATTTTTCCCAGCATTTCTGGTACTTTTTAAGTCTCTTCTTTTGATTATATATGCAATAATACTCTTTCTTGTCATTGTGTAATTTCAGCCATTTCTGTGGTGATTGTGCACCTTGCAAATGCTTACAATTGTCATCACACAGTTATTGATGACATAAATATTAAAACATATTGTTTGGTATAATTCTATAATATTCATTTTGTTGATGAACACACATTTTCCAATTGGTCAATACAAGCCTGATTCCCTTCACTGTTTGCTTTCATCAGCAATGAAATCAGTGTGTGGGACCAAACACCAGGCTAGCTCCACGTTCATTAAGTTTTGACAATAATTTGAGTAATTTACCTGACGAGTCAATGAGTGGTTTAACACGTGTCTATTTGCATTATAAGCATTTACTGTAAGTGCAGGATGTCGGCAGGTACTCTACACAATATAATAATCAATATTAATCATTAAATGAAAATCTGACTCAAGACCATTTCTTACCTGTTATGATTGTGACCAACAGTGTGTGTGTGTGTGTGTGTGTGTGATTTAGATTTTTAACATAGCTTTAACAATTTTTCAGCCATATCGCTACGATGTCTGCAGTGTGGCAGTTCATAGTGATGTTTAGCACTGGGGCATCATGCTGCAGACATGTAGCATAATGTCCCACCCAGTCACACTATCCTGACACCAGGCTAACACTAACCTCTTAATGCTGAGCACCAAGCAAGGCAGCTGTTAATACCATTTTTTAAAGTCTTTGGTATGACTTGGCCAGGGTTCAAACCCGTGACCTCCCACATCCGAGGCGGATGCTCCAACCACTAGGCCGCCAGAGCGGTATGTGACCAGCAGTAATTTTCACTGCTGCAACAAATTAGTGATAGCTGGATTTTCATGAACCATCAGCAAAATCACGAACTGCAGTAAAACAGATTAGCATTAATTTCTAGCCCTTGTAAACACATTAACCCCTGGAGGTTTTTGTTGTTTTCGCCTGAAATGCGAGTAGGAAACACATTTTGGGGGCTATTTCTGAATACATCCTAATACATCGACCTCCAAGAGAATTCCAGTTAACTAATGCCTAGTTGTGTTAGAAACATCGTTTTTCATTCGCTATTTTGCCCGTGCATGAGCAGAAGGGTAAAAGTTGGAGTTCTTTTTTTTTCTTTTTTCCTTAATGGACCCATTATTTTCGTATTGAGACCACTCTTTATTTCAAATGCCCATCTTATCCTACTTTTTGCAAAGGTTTGCCTGTCTGAGTGCAGTTCAGACCGGTCTGTCTTAGATCTGAGGCCAAAAAGTCTAAAATCCGGACACAAAATCAGATTCCGACCTCGGGCGAATTTTTGGTGGAAAATACACCTCTCCCTCAATAACTCGCGCACATCGGGGTCCAAAAACACAGACCGCACTATAAGCGAGGGCATGAGTTACCGAGGGACCTCCAAAAAGCCCACTAGACATCCAGAAAACCGCGTGGTTGGGGTTGAGGGGAGGGGGAACTAGGCTGTTCAATGGCTGAATCCTCGTTTTATTATCGAGTCGAGAAAAATCGTAATAAAGCGCTTTTTCTGATGAAGTTGTTCGTTATTATCTATATATCACATTTATTTTCAAAATGTCCAACATCTGAAAGATCGATAATATGATTGCAACTGGTTTCAACAACCAAACACGGTATGCGAAAACATTCGTGTATTACGTCAAGGCTTTTTGTTTTGTTGATTAGTCTGGTTCCCAGAGTGTTGTATAATAGTATTTCATGAAACTAGGAGTCTGCGAAGCAGGGAACCAGACTAACTGTTGATACACTACCAAACAAGATTCCTTTTTATCAAAAACACGTAACATTTATTTCGTCAGACAATCGTCTATGTCGAAACTCAATTTTTGTATTTTTCAATTAGTAAAATATTCATGCCGTGATTTTGTTGCAAAAGTAATAGTGAAACTTCTTATCATGCTTGAGGATATCTCTATGTGTGAATTCAAAAATTCTCTGAAACTCGTTTTTCCCACAACGGTCCGTATCTATGAAACAAAGCTCATTATTTTATGAAGTACTCATTTCGCTTGGCTGCCTTGCTATCTTTAATCACATTTATGATTGAGTAGGTAATTTTTAAGGTAGTTTAATTAGTGTTCGATTGATCAACTGAAATGAGTTACCCCACATACGACCGGTGCTTCTGGTTCTTAAGCATGTAGGATTTGTATGCCTTTTGCCTTTTTTTCAGTTCCACCTGCATTATTTGATTCAGAAGATTTAATTACCGTGACAATAGAAAAGGAGGGCCTTTTTTGTATTTAGTGCAACAATACAACAGATGCTTCCGCTAGTCCGATATCTAAACATGGTAGGCACTTAATTAGGTTCTCAGTGAAACGCCCGCGGACATATCTGTTACAGTAGATTGACACATTTTACGTTTAATTACAAGAGGACACATTGCATTTATGATGATTACACTTAAAAGGAACCAAAAGATAGAACTAGAACACAAATTTCAATTAATAAAATTTTTTTATTTAATTAGTATTTATTTATTGAAGTACTGCCTCCACTTGGCGTAAGCCACATTTTCATTAATTGAAATGTCCTTGAATATTGTTAATTGCGGTTTACTAAGAATGTCGTTTGAAAAGAAAATGTAACAAATTATATGACTTCTTATTAAAAGTCATTATTTCATAATGTTGATTAAATTTCCAGGTCCTATCTACCGTTTCAGATGATAAATCGAGCGGTATATCAAGTTTCCATTACCTATTTCGATCGCGATTTTCTTCAAGTTCAACCAGTAAGGATAAATTTTTTTGTATTTTCTGGTTTAAAAATTGGGATCCACGTCGGACCCCGCGTTATAAGCGGGTTCACGAGTTATCAGGGCGCGAGTTATCAAGGGAGTGGTGTACTTGGGTCCAAAAAATGATGTTTTTCCCTCTGTATTTTGTAGTGCAACTAGGACATCCTGATCATTTGGTATCATTGTAAAGCTACATCTGTCTACCTTTCTATAATATCACCCACTTTAGTGTATCATACATGACCTTGACGCTACAGAGCTTGGAAGTAGGCTCCTACCTCCTGCTGCGTAAACGCAGCGCCAGGGGTTAATGAGTTAAAGGGCTCGTCAATATATGCAATACCCCATGTAAAGATAAAAAGTTGATCAACGATGGTCATATTTCTGTTGGGGTTGAAAATGCACTCACCAAATTTAAAAAGGTGAGCCATGATATCTGGTCATGAAGTAAATTTTTTTCCAGATGGGCTAGTGTTGTTTCAGGGCAATGTACATATTATATCAGAATACATTGGACCTGCTGTAATGAAAATGCAAAATGGACGGATGTGATGAAACCTTTAAAAGCGCATCAACATATACAATAGGCAACTGATTTATCAAGTTGCATCCAATTAGGTGCAAGGGTTGCAGACCTTTAATGGTTACATGAATCAATGGACATGTCTACAGTTGGAATGATGGACAGACCATTAGATGGAAAAGGTGATAAGGAACCCACATCTTCATGCAGGGCCCTTACTAACTTCAAACTGTCAGAAACTATCTGGCATTCAAAGGGGATGATATCATGATTTCCTAACATTGACAGAGGAAGCCTTGATAACCTGACCTGATATGTGGTTATCAGTACATTAATCTTGGGCTGGCATACAGCCTAATTTATGTCAAATGAACATCAGAATTATTGATAAAATAAAGTGGAAGAGCTAAGTGGCAACACACTCCCTCTGCACCTTTGGAGGTCTGGGCTTGATCATTAGTGCTGGTACATATGAGAATTGGAAGTCATCTGTCCAAAGTCAAAGGCTCTCTTCAATGATTCTGCCAATGGATTACTAATATCCCAACCATCACTTATCCACCAGCACAGTGCATGTTTCCACTGGTCACCTGTAACAGTTAACAAGTGGTCTGGTGTCAGATGTGTAAAATATAACATGACAAGCCATTCCATTTCATGGATAATTTATCTGTTTATTGTATTAACTGAACATCTACCAACTTGCTGCTCTTGAGGAGGTACAAAACAAATACTTTTGTCAGAAATGGAGAAGTGTTACTCCATGCATCAAGTAAATTTTGGGAGATACTTGTTAAAATTGTGTTTGCCCATGTGGAAGTAGCCTGGTATACTAACCCCAGACACTGATTTCAATACGGATGATAACAAAAGATTTAGGGTATCAGGCTAATATTGATGTATAGGAAAAGGTCACATTGAACAAATAATCATCTGTAATGATACAGAATAACATGTTTAAACATTTGTATCAATGATAATATAAATTTGAATCACCTCTTGTGAAAATTGGATGTCAACTTGGCATTGTTGTTTGAATCAACAAGGCATTATAAGAAGTATTCTGGTAGAAACCCCATGTTGGTATGACTTTTTGTTTTGAATGTGCAATGATAACATGATTTTCAAGATGAATACCATCACGATCATCTTCAATATCAGATTGGCACCATTTCTATTTAGTACCAACTAGACATTATAGGTATTTCGGCAAAGCAGTGTCAATATGACCAGCCATCTAGGACAAGGTATGATAACAAAATGGCCTTGTGGCAGTCGTATTAGAAGCTGGATTGGCACAGTTTTCATTTTTAATGAACCTGACAAAATAAGAAGTTTTTCAGTGAAGGCTCCATATTGAAAATACTATTTGTTCAGAAGAAATAGTGATAACAAGATTTTTAAGATGGCCACTGTGACAGGAATAATAAATGTCTGACTGGAACCATTTGGACCAATTAAACATCATATGAAGTTCTTTAGCAAAAATCCGATGTTCTTATGACCATCCATTTGAGCAGCAATAACAATATTTCCAAGATGGCTGCTGTTGGGGCCATATTGGACATAAGACTGGTCCCATTTTCAATTAGGACCAATTACACATTTTAGTAAAGTACCATATTGATATGGCCATCCATTCAGGAAAAGCAAGTATAAGATTTTCAAGACAGTCATTGTGTCTGACATATTGGATATCAGATCAACCCCACTTTCATTTAGGAACAACTAAACATCATAAGAAGTCTTTTAGTAAAAACCCCATATTGATAAGACCATCCATTCTGGAGGATAGTGATTACAAGATTTTCAAGACTGCAACTGTGGTGACCAAAATGGATGTGTGAGCACCACCATTTTTAACAAGGACTAGATCTTTGGATGAATGTGTGAAGATCCATGGCAATCCTCCAAGTAGTTTCAGAGAAGTAGCAATGATAAACTTGTATTAACTGACAAACATATGACAAAGCAACAGATCATCCTGTAACTAATTCAGGTCTATGATCAGTAGAGCTAAAAGCACTAACTTCAAAACTGAACTGCATCTTTCAAAAAAAAGATAGTTCCAGTGCTCTTCTAGGTAAAAACATATCTTTTAATATCTTTGAAATAATCACTTCAGCCGGTTCTTAAAGAAAACAATTCAAAACCTGAGATATTTCACAACAACCAATAATGCAGATTTACAATTCAGTAGGTAATTTATTGAAAACTGCTCTCACAATTCAAATAAATTTCTTCTATAATTGTAGAAAAAGTAAACTCTGTTATAATACACAGCTTAAACTCCAAATGAATGTGCAAACATCTTTGGCATTCACTGGAGACCTGATTTTGCTTATTATTCTTTGCTTAATGATGTCGAGAAATCAAAACTACTTTCTGCTGCCATATAATTCTGAGTCCAATGCCTAATGTTTTCAATCTATATGGACATGAAAAGAAAGTAATGGTAGTGTCAATGTACAAGTAAAAATCCAAAAGCAAACTGCACAGACCTAGATCTGCCATCACATAATGAACCAGCAGATCTGGGTCTATGCTGTTTGATAGAGTTATCAGCAGAGGATCTATGTTGTTAGCAGGTGGTTGTTATTGCATGTTTTAATGCCATTTAGCATATGATAGGCTATGTGGCCAGTATAACTGGTGGAGGAAGAACACAACCCTGGTAAGAACCACCAACCCATGGGAAGCTACTGGAAAGCTGACATTATTTGGGGCTTTTTATCTGTCACTTGTTGCAACCAGTTCAATTTCATGAAGACGGACAATGTCATGAGGTGTACTTGATTAACTTGTGACTTTCGCTAAAGTGTCAGAGAATGCATGTAAACCATGCTGCCATTTCAATGCATGTAAACCATGCTGCCATTTCAGTCAGGTGGCGGGTGAGAAGTGTTGCCTGTGTAGCTAAAGGTAAGAAAAAAACCCAAAACAAATGGCAACTAGATTATCCACAATTTGCTCTGAATGTAGTATCTGATCTGAAATAAACTAACTTGATCTGCATCAGCTCAAACTGATCTACTGTAACCGATTCTAGTATTTTCGATAAATTGCCAGTAATGCAATTTTAGCAACTTGAGATCCAGCATCAGAGAAGCGTGAACTTTTTTCAGATGTTTGTTCTTGTCACTGTCCTCATGACACATCTACATTTTCCTAGAACCCACTGCTTATGATCACCTGTATCTGCCATGAAAATGTGTACTAGGAAAGTGTGACCTGATCAAAATCTCAATGATCTGGTTGATGTGTTGCTTGAATGATCAGTTAACCTCCTAAGGGCAGTATGATGTAATTGTAATGTGAAAGGCTGTGTAAGAATGCATGTAATTTGCATCTTGTCATGTAAATGAAGTGCATATATTGTTACATGACTAGGCTCGTACAAAGTAGCAAAGAAAAGAGTGAAGCCAACAAGCTTTGTAAATTTAACAAATTATTTCCCTAGAAAACAAGGTAAAAAAGGACTTATGGTTTGTGAATATAATCCAAAAATTAATCCTAGAATTTAAAAATATAAGTCCTATCACTAAACAGTTCTAACTGATTCCAAGTTTGAATCTCGATGAAGTTCCAAGATGGAAGGCAATGACGTCCTCTATAACCAGTTTGTGCTGATGTGTCAACAGTTCCTTGTTAAGTCACCAAGAATATAAGTCCGGCTTTAGAATTCCGAATAATTTAGTAAATGTCTTTGTCTAAGAATTTTGATGAAGAAGAGTATTTTCCAGAGTGAATAAATTATTTTAAATAAAAAAAAAAACTCAATTCAAATGGCAACAACAGGAATACCTTTCAGCCTCAAGGTATTATTTACAACTGACTCAGAAACACAGAAATTGCAGTATTAATCCAACTAAGAACGCAATTTCAGACCCACGTGATGGGTCATGTGGTCACTAACTTCGAACAGCGCAGTAAAAAAAAAATATGTCATTTAGCACATAGGCTAATATAGCTAAGAATCTGATTCCCACACTGGAAATGAATTTAAAAATAAAATGTTTATTCAGACTAACACGTAGGCCAAACATGACCTTGATTATGACCAATGATTTTCACTGTGTTTACCAAGCTTTGAACCAAGACCAGTTAAAATTACAATGAAGCAATACTTTTGCATTCTTATCAGGCTAAAAGAACTGAACTGAATTTACTGGGAAAAATGTCAAATCCAGTAAAAAAAAAAATGTCATTACAATAAAATGTAATGAAACAAAAATAAATAAAAAGAAATTTAAAACTAACAAACAGGTAATTTAATTACATATAAGTAACAATATAAACAGGACTTGAGCAATTAGTTAGTCTTGCGATACCATTTTTTTAAAATGAGTTTCCCAAGGTAGTTCTGAGCTGAAACAATTACCACACTGTGTATTCTTTAAAGTTTTTATTATAATATTATGTTATATTGTTCAACATTGCCATATTTGAAAAGCATAAAAACAGGAAGTTGTAGATTATCTCAAAATTTAGTGTTATCTTCATGTTAATACATGAAAAAAAAGAAATGCATACAATTTTATTTTCTGAATTCTGTTAACCAACAAAATCTTTGCTGATATTTGCTAAAAATTTTGTACTGTTTGTTTGTCCCAGCCAAGGAAATAACTCCACAAAGAAAACTTTTATCAAAAGGGAAACAATTTACATAAAAAATGTGGCAAGAAATCTGTTTACAAGTTTTATATTCATCATGTTAACTCGTTATCCTCACATTCCAAGTTTAAATGTCACGAGGTAGTACCCAAGTTCAAAGCTCTGTAGTGTCAACATCATTCATGATACATTAAATTGGGTGATATTACAGAAAGGAAGAAAGATGGTGTTCTATTACGACATAAAATAATGTAGCCATTCTGCTTGCATTAAAAAATACTGCTGAAAAAACATTTTTTTTAGAGCAGATACTTTTGTAGGCTGAAAATTTATCGATTTAGGAACCAGACTGGTAGGAACTGCAGACTGCAAAAAAAGTAGGATAAATATAGATCTGGAGTAAAAAGGGGCCAGGGCACAAATATCATGGGTCCAATAAACAAAGCCCCACCTCCACCACCCCACCCTCCCAAACAAGAAGACCAAATTTCATCCTTCTGAACATGCGCAGGCAAAATAGCCAATCCTAAACATCAGATAATATACCTAAGCCCTGTGCAAAATATAAATCTATTGGAAACATGTTTTGGATGAAATAAGATGTAAAACCTCCCCCAGTGCATTTCCTATCACCATTTCTGCAAAAATTGAAAAGACTCCTGGGTAAACAAAACCGTGTCTTTACTGACATATAACCATTAACAAATTTATTGTAATTAATTAAGAGTCACTTGCTGTGTAGGCTGTTAATATTTATGTACCCATACCACACAGTGCAGTGTTATAAATAGAACACCTGTTACCTAATGACATGATACACATAGGACGGCCTGTACAATTTATAGCAGTGCAGTATATGTTAAGCTTTTTACCCTTTTTTATACACATCTGTAGAATCTTACCTTTGTAGCTCTATAATTATTTTTCGCAGAAGGGTTTAATGTGCTTTAAAATAGAGAACTTGTTCACTGTCAAGTCTGTGAAGTTACATGTCCAACTGTACCTGACCTTTCTCAACCTCAAAATCTACCAGCTCATTGTCTATGTCTACACTGCTGTTCATTGTCTACGTCTACATTGCTGTATCAATCAAATCTGATAAATTATGAAAAATTGGTGTTTCCGACATTGACATAATTATAATCAACCAAACTCAAGTGTTAAAAGAAATCCACAGCATCCATTTTGGACAGTGGAAAGTCTGACCCAGTTATCATAAATAGGTTACAACTAGATCTTAAACAGCAACAATGTGATGTGACATAATGGTCATTTCTCTTAGTGCCTTGTAGTTTCTAATAGGGGGTTTTCCACAAAGATGGTGCTAC
Organism: Megalonaias nervosa; assembly: GCA_016617855.1. Lineage (NCBI taxonomy): Eukaryota > Metazoa > Mollusca > Bivalvia > Unionida > Unionidae > Megalonaias > Megalonaias nervosa. Next base: position 104,008 of record JAECUM010000758.1, read on the forward strand.
AAAAACCAGATCAAAATGGCTGATGCTTGCATGAGAATGGGATAGAGGCATCCAAAAGTACCTACACAAGGTAAAAGGTTAAGACATCATCATGTATGTGTGATAGATTGGAACTTATAGTATACCTTTAACTCATTCTAGGGAAGAAGTTAAAAAATGTTTTCCACCCTGGCTGCTAAGAAAGCAACACTGTTGCTTGGGGAACTACCCCAACACAATTTTGATAAAGCGTGTCATAAAAAATAGCAAGTTCGATCAAAAAGGGCTCAGCCATTCTGTATAAGTTGAAAATAGTATTTTCTGTATGCTGCCATAGAAGCAACACCATTGCAACAGGAACCACCATATAAACAATTTTAAGAAAGCAAGTTCTTATACACATTCCCAGCAATTTTGAGTGAAACTGGCTCAGCCATTCTATTGAAGTTGAAAACAGAAAGCGACACCATTAACATTGGAGACAAGCAAAACAAAATTTTATAAAGCATGTCCTAAGAAACATTCTTACCAATTCTGACTGAAATGGCCTCTGCTGTTTAAATGGTTGTTGTTGAAGACAACAATGTTGGAGTAATAATCCTGCACAAAATCTTCATGTTCTATGAAAAATTCCAAAGGATTTTTTTTACTGAAATTGGCTCAGGCTTCATAAGCAATACTCACACATAGGTTTTCCAATAAACTGCAAAGAAAGCCATGCCACTGCTAGAGACACCCACCACAGAATTTTGATAGAGCATGTCCTAACAAACTTTTCTTTTAACGAAGTTTAATCAAAATTGTATCAGATTTTATGAACAAGTAAAAAAATGTTTTCCATTTTGGTTCTTAGGGCAGCCCCAAATGGTGACAAATTTGGCACCTTATATCCTAACCTACATTTTTATGAACTTGAAATTTGTTCAGCAGGCTTTTTTAAAAAAAAAAACAGTTGAAAATAGCAACGTGGATAGTTGACATACGAAAGATGATGCACACCTGACATAGGGCCAAACTATCAGGCCAGGTGAGCTAAAAATTAATGTCATAAAATAATGCAATTTCTGGTGCAAGTAAAAGGGTGAGTTGAAAATATGACCATTTCCACCGTAATTTAGCATTGTTTTCACTGCCGGATTTCCACAAGTTATTATTTGTCATCATTTTGATGATCACTGGTGCCAAACTGGGGGCTATGAGCAGTGTGCAGAACTGTCACCAGCCCACCAGTCCAGTGTCAGACAATTTCATGGCAGACTGGTGCACAAAATAAACAGCCAGTCCATCTGGCCAGTTGGATATACAAGTATATCGACTAAATTTAATAACAATTTGTATATTTTATCTATAAAAAGAAATAACAGAAACCATGTGAAAAATAAATTGTTACAGATGATCACTTGCGAATCTATAGAATAACCATCCAATCTGTTGGGCGAGATGAGAAGGGAAATAACTTGCATATAATCTGCATGTAACTCCAGTTAAAAACAATTCTGCATCCATGTGATGTGTGATGACACATGCTACTTCAAATTCCCGAAGACAACATCAGGGGTATTTGGATGCTTCAAAGCCACCAGTGACTACAACCACCAAAACTGCTGAGGAAGAAAGAGCTATTCAAAGGGAATATGACACTAGCAAACAAAAACGATGTTCCAAAAATATTTGGATTACAGTATTCCATTGGATTATCAATGCTCCCCTCAATAATATGACCTATTTGCAAACCATGTAGATCAGTATAAAACAACCTCTCAAAAATGTTAATCAGTAATATACTTCTGGAATTTGTCTTTATGCAGTCATAATTTCATGGCAGGGGATACAATGGCATCACCTTTGAAGCCTTGACCTAATTCTGATGCTGTCATTAATGACAATTCAGTGGGTGAGTATCCTGATTTTCATTCTTTGATTCAGACTGGTCATCAATAGAAGCATCAGATGATGATGCCCCACCTCTAGATAAGGTCTGAATACATCTCCATCATCTAGACAGTGGACAGCTTTGTCCTAGTCAATAAACAGTGGCCATATGATAAGATATAAAATTTAATAAATTTATATATTATCACACAATATAAAGAACTTATTTTCTGCTTTTCTTAATTTTTTCCAGTTTTGATTACACAGACAACCTTTACTAAGGGCTGATATTCACGTCTATCTGAATTTATCACTGAGTCATTGGTTACATTTTGTCTCCTTGTATGATGAAACGACATGGTCAGATAGTTATGGACTGGACTAGTACCAGCTCTATGTTACTGGTCCTTTGGGCTTGCAGGATCTTTTGGTGAGCCAGGGCCTCTACTAGGCTTCGTAATTGTGGCCAAATGCGCCAAAAGAATTTTGAAAGTGGCGCTAGTTTTTACTGACTGGCGAAAGTTGCTGGTGACATATTTTGTAAAGTAAATTTTTAATTTTTCATCGACATAAGTGACTCGGGCCACTTAATACCTGTTTTCGTTATCTGTGGCAGTCAGTGGATCATGTCAGTAGATGATGAATAAGACGTTATTCGAACATGACTGCAGCTAATTGCAAGCTGTCATTTGGTTGAGAAGCAATTAAATGTGATTAGTAGGAAATAAGGAATGACCGGGGGATATACTCTATTGTTCAACAAGTCAGCCAAAAGATTCTGTATCATTTGCATGTATTGTTAATTAATGTTTGTTGTAAACTGTGAGTGTGAGACGCACTTGGGACTGCTTAGTGTTTTAGAGATTATTTACTACGATAACATGTTTTTGTGGTCTGAACTGAACTTAATTGAGTAACACAGGATGCCATTACAAGGATTCCAGTCATCTACTGTAAAAGGTCCGAGTCGCTTTTATCAATGAAAACTTAAAATTTATGTTACAAAACAAGCCTGTATCAGGCATAAAGAATATGGCTAATTTAGCTCTGAAAAGCAAAGATTTATATCCAGCTGCATCTGAGGCAGCTACCAGGCAATAAATTTGTTGCCTGTTTCTACTGCCGACTGTGAGAGGGGGTTCAATCGCCAGAATCTGATCTAAACAAACTTACAAAATTCTACGGGTATATATCTACTATGAAAAATTTAATGAGAATTTCTGTTGATGGGCCAAGTGTTGAGAATTCTGATTTCAGGAAGGCATTTAAGAAATGGTCGGGGAAAAAAATAAGGCAGATATTGATGAATTGTCTGGACATTCTTCATAAAGACTAAGCAGTATTTTGTATTATCATTTATAAAGAAACAGTCTTATTCATTCTTGCTTTTCATATGCTATACTCTGAACTTCACATGTATATAATGGTATTGTTATATTTATTATTATTCTTGTGCTTTGAAATCTAATAAAAACATGTAAAAACTGTTTTATTGTCATGTTTATATTGATTAAAAATAGGGCCAATATAATATTATGCATATATTTTAAGTCCCTGCATCATGGCATAAAATGGCTCCTTTGGCTGAAAAGTGGCTCCAAATTATTAAATCTGGTGAATTTCATGGTGCAAAGAAAAATATTTCCAAGGGAGGCCCTGTGAGTGTCACACACTGGCAAAGAAGATGATGTTGGCTGTGGATGTCCCAATTTGGTATAACTGTGGCACCAGCTGAGACAGTGGGAAGGTGTATGCAAACAGAACATCCAGACCAGAAGCTGAATGCATCAACTATCCATGCCCTCTGGTCCTGGACAGAAAAGATGTAAAAGAAAAACCTGTTCAGGGCTCAGAAAAAGAACCTGTTCACTTGCTCTAATGTGGGAAAAATTGGATAGGCCAAGTAAAACATTAATATGTACTCCTCCAGGGGCTAAGTAGATGCTGGATCACACCTTGAATATAAATCTAAAGGCATTTTCTGCCCTTGAAAAGACCAATGTTCAACATCGTTTAACATTTGGTGTGTGTCAATAATAAATAACTTAAGCATAATCTTCCTATTTATTGTCAATCAAAAACCTGTTGCAAAGGTACCTGATGTTATTAAAATGGTTAAATGAAGAATTAAAACTACAGTTACACGCTAGTAAGTCAGCACAGGGAAGGAGTAATGAGCAAGTAAGCTCATGTGACACAGCAATTCAGACGGACTCCGAAATAACAACGTCAAATGCTCAGACACAGACAATCCCAATACCAGCCAAAAGAAAATGTAAAATGACCATGCAAGTAACAACTGATATCCAAAGTAATCCTGCATTGCAAACAAGAGTACCCCCCTCTCAGTCACGTGTCACACCTGCAACAGCAATAAGTGTACACCCATGGCCTTCAGCTCAGACAATTCTGTTGCCTGGACCAACAACTGCATTTCCCAGTGCTCAGACAAATGTGTCAACATCAGCTCGATTAGCTCACACAACTGAGACACCAATTTCAGCACCCCTTCCTCCAAGAGATGTGTCTGAAATACCAATCAGAGTCCAACACATGAAATCACAAGCCAGGAAAGACAGGACTCTAATAACTGGCTCCTCAATATTGAAAAGTATAATACCAAGGAGACTTCTTAAAACAGATGTACAGACTCCAAGAGGCACAAAAATCAACAACATCACGGACAGAATAATGAATACTGACCAAACCAAATACAACCAAATTACTATTTTAGTAGGTGGAAATGATGCCAGTGATGTAAGGTCACTAAATCAAATCAGAACAGATTTTGAAAGTTTACTGTATGCTGCCAGGTATTGCAGCCCAGATACATGTAAAATAATGATATCAGGACTACCTCCTCTTGTGGACACCAGGGTGAAAGAAATCAATGATCTGATAATTGACCTATATGAAGACTTCAAGCTACAGTACATTCCACAATACACATCTCTCTTCAGAACCAGGATGTCAACCTATGCCTCTAACAGAGACAAAATTCATTTAAGTAGAAATGGAACATCTCAACTACTGAGAAATAGTAACATGCATGCCCCCATTTTCAGGCACTACATGTATAATGAAGAGTACTGTCTCTACTGTGCAGAAACTGGGCATGTGACACAGGTATGACATCGTGGCAAACAGACTGAGTGCTTCAGACGCCATAAATTTGGACACAAACAAAGACTCTATCAATGTATTATACATATTAGGAAGCTGGCAATGGGGAGAATGCCAATGATTCGTCTATAACAAATATAAATGTACCTAGTGAGACTCTTGACTCTAACTATTCAATGGACATTATTGTAAATGTAAAAATTAATGGATTTTCAGGGTCTGTATGTGACTTTGGAGACGCTAATATATATGAACATTTAAATATGGAAATGGGATGTCAGGATAATAAAAGTAGTATGGAGACAATCTCAGTGAGTACCCCATTGCATGACGACATACATACAATTGATATGAAACTAAATACAAAAGGTTTTAACATAGGTCACTTAAATGTACAAGGCATAGTGGGAAAAATAGACCAGATTAAGTTAATGCTGGCTTCCAAGGAAAATAATATAGATGTTTTAGGACTCACTGAAACCAAATTAAATGCTAACCACAATGATAATCTATTTCACTGTCAAGGCTACAATAAACCATTACGCAGGGACAGAGAGACAGCAGGGGGAGGTCTTGTTGTATACATTAGGGAAGATGTAAATGCAGAAAGGCAACTCAGCTTGGAGTCACATGAAATTGAGAGCGTCTGGGTTGAAATTTTTCAAAATAATGCAAAATCATTCATAGTTTGGTTCATTTATAGGTCACCTTCCTCCAATGCAATTTGGAATGATAACTTTTAAATGGAAAATGTTCTTGTACAGGAGAAAGAAACATATATACTTGGCGATATAAATAAGAACCTTCTCAATACTCAAATAAGGAACAACTGGGTGGAATTTACTGAATCATTAGGCCTAGTCCAACTGGTAAACAAGCCCACAAGGGTAACAGAAAAATCAAGCACTCTTATTGATCACATTTATACCAACCTACCAGACAATGTGGCTTGTGTTGATGTACCAAATGTTGATCTTAGTGACCACTATCCTACTTATTTGACAAGAAAAGTTAAATGCAAGAGAAATAAGAAAAATACACACAAAACTATCACTTACAGATTGTTCAAAAATTTTAATGAAGAACAATTTCTCAATGACCTATATAAAGTTCCATGGAATATGATCCAAAATTTGGATGACATAGATGAAGCTCTAAGGGTGTGGACTGATTGATTTATGATGAAGTCTCTAAGCATACACCACTAAACATACACTGAGTAAAGAATGAAATCCAACCTAATTGACTTACTACTGAAATCGTATATGCTATGAAAACATGAGACCAATTCAAGGCTATGGGAAACCATGCACAATATAAAGTATGGAGAAATAAAATAACAAGTATGATTAAAAAAGCTAAAAAAAACTTATTATCAATCACTGCTTGAAAACAAAAAGAGCAAGACAAACTCCATTTGAAAAGTCTTCAATGAACTCACTGGATGAACACACAAAAAAGATCAGACAAATAAAATTCACTCACTTCTGGTAAATGACACCATAGTCACTGATGACACTGACATTGCAAATGTTTTCAATGATTTTTTCACCAACACTACCACAAAGTTAAAAGAACCAGTGACAGAAAACAACTTTATTGAACTGAAAAAGTTCTGCAGCAGCAAAATCTCTAAGGAGGTATGTTTCTCTATCCCACCAGTATCAAAAAACTTTCGTAAAAAATGTCTCAGTGAACTTGATACACCACTCCCTCGATAACTCGCGCACAACAGGGTCCAAAAACATCGACCGCGTTATAAGCGAGGGCGCGAGTTATCGAGGGACCTATAACAAACAACAAAACTAACAAAGGGATCGACGTAGAGGCAAAAGGGGGGTGTGGTGGGTTGGCATGTTAGTGTTGAATACTCAATTAATAATCGTGCTAAGATTAACTGTGAATAAATATCTCTTCATAGCGGTGTATTTTGTCTACTTTTTTCTTCACAGAGTAACATTAATTTCAGGATAACTTACAGTATATTGAGGAGATCATCAAAATATTATTCCACTTGGTTTCCGTTCACTTAACACATGTACGACTTCGCTCATTGTGTACTACGTCACAAATTTTTGTGCTGAATTGGATAAATTCTAGTTTTATTGTTTGATCCAAAGCAGACTTTTTTTATACAAAAGATCGACACTCATTTCGAAAAAACAGTGTCGATCGAACGATGGGTAGATTTGATTGCGGTAAAAGTAAAATGAAAAAAAAAAAAAATTTACAAGGGTTAACCATTACCAACATGAATTTAATGGGTCTACAAATTTAAAATATCGTAAATTAGAACACGATAATACTTGCAGTTTGTGACACGTTTGACAAATATCACTTCACATTTTGAAAACATCTGTTCATTTTTTTGTGTGTTACTCTTTGATTTCTCTGCCGCCTTTGTGTATTGTTCACGGATGATTATCTCTCTGAGCTGGTATGGATAATTACATGCGGCTTCCGGATTCGCTGAGCGTATTTCTCGCGACAATGATATTTTGTTTAATTCTATGTCGGCGCTGGAATCTCCAAAGTCATCCATGGCTTGCCCTAAAACGAGATTCATTCTCCATACTTTTTGCCATTTTTTTCTGCTTGGGCCTTGAGAATTGTTCCAGAGATGGGAACACCTTGTTCACGTTGCTGTGTGAACCATGCGTACACAGCATCATCAAATTCAGTATCGTTTGCAGTCCGTGCTCGTTTTCGTTTGATCCCATTATCTGAATGAACATCATGTAAATAATCCCGAAGTTTCTGCTTATCCTTAAGCCAACCTCTAAATGTCAACTCAGCAATTGTTTAGTTCATTGCAAACGTTGGATCTCGCTTCGCCATTATGAACCCTATCTATGATGCACAGCTTTTCAGTCACTGAGTACACCTTTCGCTTACTTCCTTTGCTCTCCATGGTCACATTTACAAATGATTAGGATACATTACTGATATCATATACTTTAGTGATGTTAAGTACATAAAAATGTGAAACCATTTTCGATTAGTCAAATAAAATGAATTTTGAGAACGGTAATGACCACAAGAACTTATGTTGCTATTGGCATGCCTTTGAATTTTTTTTAATTGTACCTCCCTTGCTTGATTTGATACAAAAAATATATTCAAAGTGATAAAACAACACAGGTCTCTTTTAATAGATTATTTTTTAATGCAACAAACACTTCCCCAAGTTGTTGATCAAAACAAAGCCGGCATGTAATTAGGTTCTCACAGAAGTACTCACGGGTTTCGATGTGACGGTCGATTGACTCTTTTCATGTTTTCATAGAAGAGAATATGTTGCAATTATAGTGTTTACATTGAAGCGAAATTAAAGGATTAGAACATGAATTTCACATAGCAAGACATTGAATTGGTCTTTATTTCATTCTCTGTTGCCACCTGTTAGCATTTACCAGAATTTTTCGTTGATCGCTGTTTCGCCAGACTGTTTATTTAGTGTATTGACAACTATTTCTCTCAAAAAAACCCCAAACATAATATGTGATATCTTATTAGAACTTGTAAATTTCACAATATGGATTCTATCTTTACGGGCAATAATCACCATTTCCGATGATAAAATGAGCTACCGTATTTCACGTATTTTTTCGTACCCTTTAATTTTTCGTACACAACCCAGTTATCAAAATAATAATTATTTAAATGTATCATAATTTTTCGTACATATCACTTTGTATTATTTGAAAAATTCATTAAATTATCGGACATAAAATTTCTATTAAGAAGATTTACGTTTGCAAAAAAGATCGAAAATACCGTATTCCCATTTTGTTTTTACAAAAATTAATGATTAATAATTATTTTTTCATGTACGAAAATTTACATAAAATACAGTATGTATCAAGGTTCAATTTACCAATTCTTATCGCGATTTGTTTCACGTTCAGCACATTTCAAAATATATTTTCTTTGGAAAAAAATCAGGAGCCATGCTGGACACCGCGTTATAAGCGGGTTCGCGAGTTATCCGGGCGCGAGTTATCGAGGGAGTGGTGTACTTGAATGCCGTAAAACTTGACAAATCAACACAACTACGATATTACCAATGTTTGTCATGTTTCTAAACTATGGTACAAAACTGACCTTGTGTCTAAATTAAGATGGACGTTTGCCACCAATATTTTATATTTTAACAAAATAATTTATTTCCCTAGAAAACAATGTAAAAATTGGAAATAAGACTTACAGTTTGTGAATATAATCCAAAATTTAATCCTAAGAATGAAAAATACAAGTCCTATCACTAAATAGTTCTATTAGAATCCAGGTTCGAATCTAGATGACATTCCAGTATGGAAGGCGATGACATCAGATGTGGTCGTTGTACAAAATGGCATCAATTCTTCAAATGAATTACAGTTTATGTTTCTGAATAATTCCAGAATAAATTTCCACTGAATTTCTTTCTCTCAGAATTTTATAAAACAGTACACTTGTTTGGTTTTCTAGAGAATAAATTATTAAATTCCAAAAACAAATGAACTTCAAAAACAATCTGGTTTCAACAATAAAAACCTATCCAGCCTTTAAGGTTTCAAAAATACAACTGACTGACAAGCGCTCAGAAAGGATATTAAATCCAACTAAAATATCACCCCGTTCTTGCGAGATAGGTCACATGGTCTCTTAACACTTGAACAACGCAATAAGAAAAATGAAATTTGTCATGTAGCACTATCTAAGAACCACTCTCTCTCTGAAATAAATTTAAAAATAAAACACTGTTTATTCAGACTAGACGAAATGACCTTGGCAATAGCCAATTGTTTTCGCGTAGCGCTTACACTATCGCGGACCAAGATAAACTAAAAATATTGTTAACGTAACACCTTTTATGTCTTAGATAAACAGAATTACTGAAAGAAAATATCGAATCCCATGAAAATAATCATTACAATAAAATGTAATGAAACAAAAATAAAATAAAAAGAATTTTAAAACTAACACACAAGCAATTTAATTACATATACGTAACAATATCAGCAGAATTTTTATTTTAAGACCAACCTGACACAACAAGAAGCCCTCTGGTGAAAACCATATGTTGATATGACTTTCCATTCAAGAGGAGTAACAATAACAAGATTTTCAGGATGGCTGTAGTGATGGCCACAATGGAAGTCCGATTGGCATAATTTTCATTTAGGACCAAAACAGACAACATAAGTCTGTTAGTGAAAACTAAATGCTGATGTGACCATCCAATCAGGTGCAGTAACAAAAAAAGAAGTCTGGCATGCCACTATGGTAGCAATACTGAATGTCCAGATGACACCAATTTCATCAATGATCCAATACACAGCACAAGAAGTCTTATGGTGAAAACCCCATTCCAGTATGATTTTCCATTAAGGAGTACCAATAACAAGATTTTCAAGATGGCCACTGTGTTGGCCATACTACATGTCCATGTGACACCATTTGCATTTAGGACCAACTAGACATCATAAAAACACTTCTGGCAAAAACCCCATGTAAATAAATAAGTGCTGCAGAAGTAGCAATGACGAGATTTTCAAGATGGCTGCTGTGGTGGCCATACTGGACATCAGATCGACACCATTTTCATTTAGGACCAATTGTACATAAAAAGTCTTTCAGTGAAAATCCCATATTGATATGAGCATCCTTTCAGGAAGAGTTAAAAAAAAAATTTCAAGGGGTCCAACTGTGGATAGGTTCAAGTCTCTGGCTCTGCCAATATGGCTATGTGGGAAAGCTTACCAGTGGCTTCCCATGGGTAGGTGGTTCTTACTCGGGGCTTTCTTGGATTCTTCCTCCACCAGTTATTCTGGCTGCCATGTATAGTCTTTCATGCACTGAAAAATGGTGTTAAACCCCCAACAACAACAAAATTTTCAAGATAACTGCAGTGGTTGCTATATTGGATGTATGAGCAGCACCATTATCATTTGGTACTAACTAGACCTGTGTGTGTGTGTGTGTGTGTGTGTGCAATCCTCCAAATAATTTAGAAGAGTAGTGGTAAGAAATTTGTGCCAACAAACAGACAGACATCAGAAGATAAACGAGTGATAACAGGCAAACCCACAATCTCTTCTGGCCTATGTCCAGCTTTGCAATAAATAAGAAAATGTGCATTTCAGTCCTTGATTTCCTGTTGCAAAAATTTAGCATCCATCCGTGTTGGGTTAATTTTGGGGGGGGGGGGGAGCCTGTCAAATTATGCATTTATAGAATTTGAAAAACTATGCTGTAGAATTTCACCCAACAACTGTACTATTCCACTCTAATGTTACACATAAATTACTGACAAGAACCAAGCTTTATAAAGAACACTTAATTAACAGGCGTTTCAAGTTCAACTTATTTAATAAGGTCCTCATAAAAGTTCTAAAAGATGATGATAAAAGTAAGTTGTTGCTGCTAGTATATTATTATTATTATTATTATTATTATTATTATTACATGCCCCAATATTTTGGCCAAGGTTAAAGGTATATGTGCTGACACATTGCCACAAAATATAGTTACAAAGCGCATAGTGTAAAGGACTGGTGTTGTGATTGCAGCAAAGACCCTGGGGCCTGCATTCAATTATAGGATTTTAATAAGGAGATGAGCTTCCCTTCTCTCATCTTATGCTTTGTGGCTATAGTGTTTAAACAGTTAGCAAAACATGACCAAACAAATGTATGGGTTAATTACTGGCACCTTATGTTCAATGTCTGATACTGAGTGAGTAAGTGGTCATTTGACTTCTTTTATCAGTCCTGTCTGGCAAATATGGCCATTTTGAGACATCCAGTGCAAAACCAGTTGTTCAAAAAAATATCTTCAATGCTAATCTCATATTTTACATATGGAGAGAGATATCAATTTTCTATCTTGGTGCAATAATTTTTAAAATTGTCACCTTAGAATCAGTGATGGTATGCTTCCACTCGGGTGAAATTCCAATCTTTTTCCAGGACTTTCAAAGACCTCAGAAATAAATGTCCAGGACCTCAAACACAAACAGTAAGATTGAAATCATATAAGGAACAACGAGCAATACATACTAAAATGGCTGGAACACCAGATATTGGCAACACAACTGAGCAAGATCATCATCAAGCTGATCATACCAATATTCCAGGAGCCGTATTTAAAAAAAGGTCCAAACACAGAAGAAAAAAATTATTTTCAAAGACGTACATTTTCAAGGATTTCAAGACCCTCAATTTAAAAAGCCAAAATTACATACATTTAGAGGTTTAAAGGAAGCATATGAACTCAACAGAATTGAATGTTCAATTATTTAATGCGTCTAAAATGTGTTGCACTATGAATTTCTGCTCCAGATGTTGCTTACGTTCAGCATTAATCCTTAGTCAAAACCTATTTTAGTTTTCTTTAATGGCCTGCTTCTTCTCTGAACGTTTGATGTACAAGTAAAAATTGTTCAATTTAATGCTAAGTTTTATTTTCTTCATAAAGAAGTCCCTTATTCATTTATACTGATACACTTGTGGTCAGCATAACCTCTGGGGCTAAAATCAACATTTAACAGTACATGCTTCAAAACCTGAAACTGACATCTGGAGATCCCCTTGGATAATTGTGGCAAGTGCTCTGAAAACATAAAGAAGTGAATGTTCATTCCATTCTATTAAGTTAATCAATAAAATACATTCAGACAAATTCACATTCCTGTTCAGACAGCAAGCTTCAAATCTGAGTACAATAAAAACGTGCACCCAGGTCAGCTCAGATTGAGGCATACGACAACAGGTTGGAATACACAACACAAGGCCCAAGTAGACCTAACAATGATCACCTAGCTAATATCTGCCAAACAGCCAAATCCAAGAGCAGGTGATCAAAACATCTAGGTCAGCTGGATGCTGTAAGTAGAAATACAGCAAATCCCCATACCAAGAATGGACATATAACCTGAAATTTTGTATTTCACTGCCTTAAATTTTCACTGAAAAATACTTACTTTAAGTAACTTTAATACCATTCATTTTCGCCATTTATGAATCCTAATGTTTTTGTTTTAGACCATTAATTCAACTATATTTCAGTTTTCACTAAAAAAAAATAAATTGGAAATCGTGTTGATGAGAAATCAGCACAGGTTGAATCATACAAGTTAGAGGATACATGTATCCTCCAATGCTGCACATTATGAAATGAATTGTCTCAATATTTCTCTATCTAAAGCTTCTTCCTATATCATTTGTCCAATATTTATAGGCCTTTATGCCTAGAAACTGAATTTGGTCACATTCTGACTTCAGCTGAAGTTGCTGAAATGTTTATCTGATTTAAATAATGGTGATCATATTTGATTGGAATCATTTATTCCCTGTTTCTGTCAAATTTCATCAAATTCTGTCTAGTGGTTTGTGAGAAGGAATCACACAGGTATCTCCATTTCTATTAAGTTCTTTTTTATAAATTTCCATGGTTGATACATATATTTCATCAGATAATTCCAGCAATTTTCAAAGAGTTCTCAATGGTAAAAATTTTATTTTCAAGTACTATTCTTGACTGTACACTCTAAGGAAAAACGCTGATTATAGTATATCACTTCCTCAACAACTCACACCCAGATAACTCGTAAACCCACTTATAACACAGGGTCAGGTATAGATCCAATTTTTCTTTACAAAATAAATAAAGAAAATAAAAATGGTCCCTATTTGATGAATACAAAGAAATCAATCAAACTTGGTAAATAAAACTTGATCATGTGCTCTATCACCAAAAACAGTGGTTAATAACTGGCAATTGGAATGATCATCATACAAACCTAAACTTTAAATAATAAGTCATATCTTTTGTTAAATCTTCTTTCCAAACAACGTTCTCAGTACACTAAATAACAATATTCAGCTAAATTTTTTGATCAATGATAATGCCTACTGATATAACTCTTTAATAAATAAATACCAATTAAACAAGTTTTGTCAAGTGAAATTCATGTTTTAGTATTATCTTTTTAATTCAGAGGTTGCTGAAGCTATGAATTCCTGAATTAAGTCAAATGCACTGACATTTTCACTGGATTTGTTAGATCCCAATGATGTAACATTTAGTGCTTATTCAACCATATTTCTTTACTGATTTTAAATGAATAAACAATAATACTGTATTGTATAATTCATTTCCTACCCATTTTGAGCAATTTAACAATGAACAGGGCCAGATATTATAATTTTTAAACTTCTGATTGATGCTCAAGTCAATGGTATTATCCCCACCAGCAGTAAAACCTGGGGATTTCCAGAGCTAAAGGCAACCTCAGCTACCACTGATCCAAAGTCTTCTACAAATGCAAGACACAACACTTAAATTTTCATTTGGCCAGCATGAATAGTGCTCATGGGAATCTTACTTGTTTTAAAATATGCCTCCCATCCCTGACCATCTTTTGTTTATCAGCCTTAATAACTCAATAAACATGGCATCAATTCATTTTACAAAATAAGATGGTTACATTCCCAAATGTAAATTTCTAACTTTGTTTTTGTTGCTTAAAATCAATGTTTTATTTTCCTTCTTGATATTATTATCAGTAAATTAACATTTTTGGCAAAAGAAGATGCACACCCAATGGAAGGCCATACCATTAGCTCACTAAGCTAACGAGGCCCATGTGGGCCAGATCTGACTCACCTGGCTTATACAATTTAACACTTGACCATTTCATCAAAACACGTGCTATGTACACTATTTACTAAACTTTATATCATGTTAATTTTACCCAAGTCACTATATCCTGATCAAACAATCTTCCTAAAAATGAAAGCTTAATTTATATGCACAGTTTGTTGCTCATAATCAAAGTCACCCTAAAACCTGATGATAATGAACTCAACACATCAAAACTATGGAGTTACAAGAAACCATGACAATCAGACCACCTCATTAATATGCAATGATCTTGCTCATTACTGAATGACTCCAAGATCCTAATCATGGCAGTATATTCCACATTTAATCAAAGTCAAATCATAAGTATCACTTCCAGAATAGTAACAAGTTCAGCCAATCAGATACTAGATTACTGTATATAACATCTGTGCATCTCGTTCAGTATGAATCATGTAAAAGATCAATATGATATAAGCATATTTTCAAAGAAATATGGCCTCCAGAGTGGCAGCATGATTAGAGAGACAAAAGATTATCTCATTAATATGTGATTATCTTGCTCAATATCAAACCCATCCAATATCCTCATACTATAAGCTTATATTTTAAATTTTATCAAGGACCATAACTCAAACCCCATATAAGGCACATATGCAAGTCTTACAGAAAATGGTAATACTAAATTGCATCAGAAAATGTTGAATGGTTCTTAACTATGCCAGTTACAATCAAAATTTCATGTGAAGTCATCAAGCTGTCAAGACAAAGAATCCTATCAAAAGTGGTACTGACCAGATAATGCCCACAAAAGGCATACCATGGGCAATGAGACAATGTACAGACCAAATTTCAAATGAAGGTAAGTAACACTGTATTCATACCTAGTATCTAATGGGTTTTTGCCTCCCTCCAATCTGTTTTGCAAGATTCTTTGCTACACAATGTGACTAGAATTCAGTTAGAATCCTTCTAATGGATCAGCCAAGA
Organism: Megalonaias nervosa; assembly: GCA_016617855.1. Classification (NCBI taxonomy): domain Eukaryota; kingdom Metazoa; phylum Mollusca; class Bivalvia; order Unionida; family Unionidae; genus Megalonaias; species Megalonaias nervosa. Next base: position 119,599 of record JAECUM010000758.1, read on the forward strand.
TCTGTTACCATGATGTGTCCCTGGGCAAGCACAGTACTCAAATTATCATCACACTAAATACACTTCTTGTGTTGCTGTGCCATAAAAAAACAAAAAAACAACAAAACAAACAGCACTCAAACCAATCAAAATAAGAAGTCTAGGACCCACATGTTGACCCCAAGGTCAGAAGGGGAGATCAAGCATGCCACAAAATGAACCGTCTTACAATGTCGATTCAGAAACAATTCATCCAATCTATGAATAAAATCTCTGTGTGTGTGTGATTTAGATTTTTAATGTAGCTTTAAGAATTTTAGACATATCACGACAATGTCTCAGTATGGCAATTTACAGTTATGTCTAGCACTGTGGCATCATGCTGCAAACATGTAGCATCATGTCTCATCCAGTCACATTATCCTGACACCAGACTGACCAGTCCTAAAGCTGCTCATTCAAGTGCATGACCTGTAAATCAACCTCCATAATCAAATGCTAAATAAGTGACTTTGCAACTAAGCAGTGAGATGCTTTCATTGATTGTCTAATTATTAAAAGCATTTTTGCAACTGCACTTGGTGATTTTACAATGGCGGTCATGCAATTTCTGGTATTCAGTGGTTTGTTTTGTTTCTTTGGCTTGGTGCTGATGATGATGATAAAAAGCTAAGTTTAATCTAATGTGATTTGTAACACATCTGTTAAAACATACAATAAGAGATCTATTTATAGATACCGTTTCCTTATAAAAACTGCCCACCCCGCCCCAAAACTGAAAATCACTCATTTACAAAAATGCCAGACCAGGAATTGTGGAAATTATACCTATGTGAAAATCCTTGAAAAATCACAGTAAGATGAGATGCATTGTAATGGGGGAATTTATATTGAGAGACCACTACAATGGATATTACGTATTACATATGGCAGACAGTGGTTTAGAAAAATAAATACAGCAGATAACTATAGTGAGGATGCCCTAGAAACACACTGATATGACAATATCTTCTAGCTGTTAAAAATCAAGATGTCTAGGATGATTTGGCACAAGCTTTAAAATCTGCCTCCCCCTACCTAGGAAAGTTTTTCTTTTCCTACAGATTTATCTAACTTGTGCCAAACATCACTTTCACAGACCTAGCTCAGCACCAAAATGCAATGTAGGCTTTTAATTGCCTGTAATAGTCTTCATGTGTTTGCCTCTTTAGAATAGTTTTATGAAGGAAGAATCTCTATGAGCTACATGTTGTCTAGCTGCTGTATCCATTCTAAATAATTATATCAGCATTAGTTTAGTAATAATCATTTATCTGCCAGTCTCTGTTATGAAAAGAAATCTTTTTTCACCTAAACATTCACACAATCTAACCATCAAATGAAAATATTTACTGTAAACTATCTTTTATTCATTTTTTCAAAATTCAGGAGAGGAATCTATCCAAGAAATTTAGAGGCTGAAAATTTTAAAAAATTAAAATTCATGTGGCAGACAAGCAAATCAAGTTGATCTGTCAGTGAGAGAGTGCTCATGGAATACTCCCACACAAGAAGTAATAATCTAACAAAGCTCATTCTTGTATCATATGTGATATAAACTCAACATAATAAAGTTAACAAGTTTTATAAAAATACATGTTAAAAGATTTAAAAGAGGCTGACAAAGGCAAATGTTATATGGAACACAAACTTTTGCCACAATATAAATCATACCAAGTTTGATGAAGATATATCCAACATTTCAGGAGATATTCACTGGAGAAAAATGTGACGTACCAATGGATGGACACAATATGCAATTAAAACTGAGACAATTCTTTAATCGCCAATTGGACAGATTTGGTTTTGTTGAAGACACAATGTTTAGTCATGTTACAGAAGCATATCAAGTTTCGTAATGATATCTTATAAGAGTTCAATTGATATTTAGTAAATGAAAGTGTTACAGATGGATGGATAAACAAGCTAATTCCAGTATACCCTCCAAGCGAAGGGCGGGGGCAGATATAGCCAAAACAAGACTGATATTGGATTGGTATGGGGCAAATATTGTAGCAACACAGAAGCAGAGATACATTTCAGCATATTCATATTGAAAAAAAAATATTAAAAAAGAATGCTACATGCAAGAATTATGAAACTCATTCAATAGTCTACTATCTGGGATGATTCCAAGAAACAAACTTTGGACCCCATCCATAGAACTGGGAAAGGTTTTATTACAAAGTATATCGGAGACATGTTAACAAAGAGATTTCTTGACTGTTGTTCTTTATCATTCATCACTAAAGCATCTTTTGGCAATTTTTTTAAGCTATACCTTAACAGAACATTAAACAAGAGTCCCTTGAAGGGACTGATGCTCTACAGGGCGAAAAGAATATTTAGAAATTCAAGACAATTTCACCCTTTAAATCTAGTGATGTTCATTTAAGACCAACTAGACATCATCAGAAGTATTTCACTGAAAACCCCATGTTAACATGAACATTCAAAAGAAGCACAGGGTTCTCAATAGATTTCAAAACTGAAGGGTCAGTTGACCCTTGACTCCAAAATCTGACAAGTCAAAATCAAAATCTCAAGAGTCAAAACTGAAATCTCGAGAGTCAGTTCTTTTGAACAGTCATGAGCCCATAGCTGTGATTCCTCGTTATTGGTGGAAACAAATGTTTAAGATTTCTTGTCTCGTGCTGAATAATGAGAAACACTTGTGCAGTATTTTACAATCTGAATTTTGTGGAAGTGTTTCTCTTTCTAACTATGTGTAAATTGTGTATATGAAACAGACAGGGCTAATTTATACTTTATTATATTTTCAACTTCTCAACATATTGTATTATGATATGCTCAAATCATATTATTTGCAAACATATACTCATACTATGAAGGTTATATCTTATTCAGATATCAAGGCTGTATGCTACAGAATTGTCAGTTAACTTTTACCAATTGTTCTTAAATTTTCTAACAAATTTCGGAGATTGACTCTCCTCCTCAGAACTGACACTATATTTTTTTTTTTTTTTTTTTTAGTTTGAGGGTCAGAAAATGCATCACTGGCAGGTCGTTTCCAAGACTGAGACAGAAAAGAAAATTATACTTCTTTGTACCATTGTGATTTTCAAGTTCAGATGTATACACTGAGTGTTATGTCCATTCAATTTTTCTTAATGATCCATTAATTAAAATGTTAGAGGTTTTAAACGTTTTGCCGATTGAAGCAACTTAATCGTCAATAAAACATAATCACACTGAAAACTGGCTTTGCGAGAAGCCATATATTCCCGTTTTGTTTAAATGATTATAATTAAAGAACAATCAAACAAACGCCAATATTTTATCAGACATGAATCCAGTGAAGTCATAAATGACTCCGAAGTTTTAAACATTCACCAAATGAAGCAAATTAATTGCCAATAAAATTATTCAAGTTGGTCCACACCCTGACAACTGGCTTCACGATCCACCATATACTCCAGTTCTGACCAGTTGATTATAATCTGATGTCCAAACATACCAATTTGATAAACGATCAAAAGGCAGTCCATTTGTGTTATAATTGTTTCCTCCTCCTCTATCATAAACAACAAACGTAATCTCAAAACAATTCAACTGAATTCAGTTGCACCTAAACATTAGCTCCACCCAGTCCATATATATCTTCCATTAGTGCAATATTACTGCCCGTGAAGGTGTAAACTGTTCTCGAGCAGATGTCAGTCAGTGCCTCCTAAAGTAAATTTGTTATGGAGATCTCTTAGTAAGGAACTAAGCCAGAGGCAAATCAAGGGTGATTAAGACTGATGCTCCAGCCCAAATCTATGTGCATCAAAAAGGTGCACAAGTTGGAATTTCCGTGCATCTAAAATGGGTCATGTTTAAATTTCACACATCAAAACCCGAGGGTACATGTCTATTGAAAACCATGAAGCAATGATTAGATTTTCAAGGTGGCAACTGTGGTAACCAAATTGTATGTCCAAGCAAGCGTCATTTTTCATTTAGAACTAACTAGACCATGGGATGAATGTGAATATGTGTACAATTTCATGGCAATCCTCCATGTAGTATAGGAAAAGCAACAATAACATACCTGCACTAAATGATGTCAGATAAAGGATGATGGATGATGGACAACAGACCATCTCATAAGCTCTTCTGGCCTATGACCAGAACAGCTAAAAACATGACTTGATTCATTAGGCATCGTCAAAAAAGTAATTTAGCATTTCAAGGTAGACTGCAACTTCAAGCTTGGTAGACAAATCTCAGGACCTGTTTTCAATTTAAGCTATTCAAAGCACAAAATGGGCATTATCTGCTATTATCGGTATGAACTGTCAACTATCCGAACAAATATAAAAATTTGCTTATCAAGGAAAGAATGCACATCAGTCACTATGAACATGGAGGAACTATCTGCTCACCTGCAAGATCTTGAACAATGTACATACTTTGGAGAATCAGAAGTCTTATGCTTAACTCATTAACGCCTGCCACCACAATAACACGTTGTACTTTTCCTCCCTCATCTCCCAAATGCCACAACAACGTGGCACAGTTTACCTTGCTTGTAACCTGGGCATTAGAATTACAAAGTGCTCGCTGATTTCGGACTAAATCACTATTTCTGGGATTACTGTGAGTTCATTCAAAGACATTTTGGATCATATTAATGTGATGCATCAAAACTGTTGGCACATTAGCACATTCAAAATTGGAATTTATTTTGAACACCAATGGAATTCATTCAAATCACTCTATACTTGAACTTGTGACAGAATTAAGTTCTTTTTAAATTTTCATTATATATGTATCTGTCTGTCTCTGTCTCTGTCTCTCTCTATATATATATATATATAGACCTGGCTGGTTGCATGTACAATGCACACAGGCGCCTTTTCATTTCCTGTTCGTTTCATTTGCAATTTATTCGAAGAAAAAAAAAATTGGAAAGGCACATGGAAAGGTGCCAAACATTCATCGCACATACAAGAAAAATACCACGCACTGGGCCTGTGTGTGTGTGTGTATATATATATATATATATATATATATATATATATATATCTATGAATGAGACCAACATATTTATGAAATACCCCTGCTTAAGTCCATGAATGCATCTTCTTTTCTTCACATATTAAAATTCTGTATGAGAGTGAACTTAAGTTCATCTTGGTCTTTATATTGTTGGAACAGTACATGGTCAGTTAGCTGTTAGGAATAATTTAGTTTTAGTTTACTGATGCAACAACTGCAAGGAATATGCTTTTTCTGACATTTTAATTACCCCTCTATAATCCTGTGATTGGATTTCATAAGAAATTTTGCATTATGTTAATTAGATCTCATGCATGGGGCAACTATTGGTATGAATGCAGTTTTGTTCTAAATTTTTCTAACGTTTATCTTTCTTTATCATTATTTTCACTGAAGAGAGTGCAATATCACTGACTTTTATATCATGATTAACAAAGTATATTGGATGAACTGCAACAGAAATAAAGAAATGAATTTGTACATTCTGACAACATAGTATAGAGAGAAAAACATTCCCATAACTTAGTATGGAGAAAAAAACATAAGATTCATTGCAAAAGATGTAGTATTAATACAGTTTGTGAGGCACTGTCATTACATTATCTAAAATTTGATTTGGCATTATGTCTATTATAGTATCTTTATCAGAACTATGAAATTTTTATGATCAGCTCAATTATTATGGGTTTTTTTTTTTCAGAATAAGAATGAATGCAAATTGATCCCAAAAGAGATAATGTAAATAAATCAGTGTCTCTCACTCAGTGATACACAGTAAACCACACCCATTTTATAGAGACCATCTCCACTCCGTTGTATTCATCCATGATGACTCCACTAGAAAGTATGGTGTGCAGATCTATCCATGAACCATTGCAGCAACTCCATTAGGACAGAGAGAGAGATGGTGGAGGATTTCTTTCTGCTTAATCCTCTTTACTCTCTCTCTCCATCCCCCACTGTGACACATGGGCTTTCAATAATTTCATGAGCTGTATTGTAGCATTCAATGGTACCTCAGCATAACAGTGGCTTTATGGTGCCAACTAGAAGTTCGAAAATGTAAAAATGAAGCACTGCACCAATCTTTAAGTAGATAAAACCATTCTAAATAAATCTAATAATGCAGTACAGCAAATAAAATGTAAGAGGCTTAGATAATAAAATTCTCTTCAAGGTTGATACAATAAAAGATGAAGGTGACACAAGTAAAATCCTTAAAACGTGGTCAAAATCTGTTATATAAACCACATACCAAATTTACTGTACATATTGGGACACAATAAAATAATTATTTTTTTTCCTGTCCCAGAACTTATGGTGAAACTTTTTTTTGGTGAAACTTTTTTTAAACCTAGGTAATATGTCCCAAGACTTAAGAAATGAAATAAATCTGTATTGCACTTGTGCTCCCCGCTCCCACTGCACATTGCAATAAAATAGATAAATAAAACGCTTATCTCATATTAAAAAGAAAGAAACTAACCTTGTATTGTTATCATTTATTCCTTTTTTTTTAACATCAGCATTAAAGAATAAAACATATCCACGAAATCCGTATATGTAGTGTAGGCTTCCATACTGTAGCATGTATTGCTTATGTCTGATAAAACACACCACGTTGTTCACTGATATGAATATTGAGAAACAAATTTTGTGTGGTTGTGCTCAAAGGTTTGAATATTTCTCCAACTGAAAACTGGATCCAACAAAATCGCAAACAAGTGGGAAATGAATCAACTGATATCTTGAAGACAAATGTCGTTCACGCATGACAAGGTGTTAGGTGCAAATAATAAAGATTGAATTATATCCAGGTCTCGCAAATAAAAATCATTATTTGAAAACACAATCTTTTCGCCAGCACGGGTTACAAAAGTATCATTACTATTTACCCGCTGACATCAATGCTCCTTTGTATTAACTGTAACTACATAAGCCAAGCACACAGAAGCCGGGTGGTGAATAAACACAACTGGCAGCAAGCAGTGAACTCCTTCTTTGAACCTACCGACAGGACATCAAAGACAAAGGTTATTTTTATTACAAAGCAAGCTGACCTCAGAAGCTAACTTTGGTTACTTTTTTTTTGTAAAGGATGTCAATACAAAGGTTATTTTATTGCAAAGCAAGCTGACATCGGAAGCCGACAATAGATTCTTTTAAGGCAACCAATCTTTTTTTTAAACTATATAAAGACAACTAAGATATGGAAGCAAACTTGTTCCTTTTCACTGGTATTCACAGGAATTATGAAAATAAATTGAAACAATATTACAAATTTTAAAATGACACAATATAGTGCTTTGTGCATGGACGTCGATGACCCAGCATCGCCCAAAATATTTGGAGAAAATAAAATCATGTGATGAGTTCATGAAGGCCAGAAGAGAAGCAGATGATTTTGCAAACGAGAGGGAAATAATCAACTGGTATATCGAAGACAACTGCCATTCACGCATGACACGGTGTTAGGTGCAAAATAACCAAGACTGAATTATATCCAGATCTACTATATGACAGTATCTTGCAAATAAAAATCATTATTTGAAAACACATTCATTTGAGTGCAAGTGACAATCTTTTCGCCATTACTATTTACCTGCAGATAGCAATGCTCCTTTGTACACAGAAGCCCGAGTGGTGAATAAAGACAACTGGCAGCGAGCAGTAAACTCTTTCTTTGAACTTACCGATAGGACATCAAAGACAAAGGTTATATTTATTACTAGGCAAGCCGACCTCGGAAGCTGTTTTTTTTTTTTTTTTTTAAGGCTTTTAATACAAAGGTTATTTTATTGCAAAGCAAGCCAACCTCAGAAGCCGACTATGGATTCTTTTAAGTGTGCTGGGTTTTTTTTATTTTGTTTGAAAATACAAAGACAGCTGAAATATGGAAGCTAACTTTGGTTCCATTTCACTGGTATTCATGGGAATTTTGAAAAAAATTGAAACAATGGACATGGACATCGATGACCCAGTGTCGCCCAGAAGATTTGAAGAAAATAAAATCATGCAATGAATTCGTGAAGACCAGAAGAGAAGCAGATGATTTAATGTACCAAAAGAATGGATTGTACATGTGCAGGAGAAGAGTTGTGTTGACGAGATGTTGCTGCAGTGGATTAAAGAGTTTTATCTCAAGTACACAGTTTTATATTTTTAAAATAAAATTTCAGCTGGAGTGCATTTTCCGACATGTAATTACTGAATGATTTATTAGGTGTCCCGCAACTTATGACTCAAAAAAAATGATGTTCTCAGAACATACAGTGCACAAAAAAAATTACTTTTAAAATTAATTTATGGTGTCCCAACAAATATGGTGTCCCAACATATACAGTAAATATGGTACTCTTAAAAAGTTTAAAATGTTCAAGGATGACAGATCATCATCATATAGTTTCTTCATCAAGTTCATATAAAAAAAGTTTTGTCTCACATGGTGGAAGTCAACACACTCAACAGGAATATGTTCCATTGTCCATGAGCTTGAGTTATATATTAGTGAATAGTTTGAAAAGATTTTACATCATATGTACTGCTTGCCGAGTTTTAATATGTGGTAATAACTGGCTTCCAAGGGGCCCCGAGTGGCCGAGTGGTCTAAAGCGCTCTCTGTTACGGATCACTACCATCTCACCTCTGTCTGCGTGGGATCAAGTCTAAGATTCGGCGAATGTGGATATGTGAGAAAGCTTGCCAGTAGCTTCTCGTGGGTCAGTGGTTCTTTCCATGGATTTCCCGGTTTCTTCCTCCACCATTAATACTGGCTGCCATGTATAGCCTATCGTGTGCTGAAAAATGGCGTTAAGCCCCACCACAACAACAACAACAACTGGTTTCCATTCCAGCACAAGTATGACTACTTCAGTGAAACTAATCAACTTACCTGTAAGTCTTGAAGCTTTCAAGTTGTTTAACTCTGATGCAGGTAGTTTTAATACTTGCAGGCACAAAGTGAATTCAAACATGGCACAAAATACATCATAATGATTGCTTCCTGAAAATAAAAAAGGATCAAAGAAATGTTAAGAGTGACCACTGAACAATCACTGTTGAAATTAATTGAGAGAAGACTGCAAGACTACAGTTTTCTCCCTTTTATAAGGCCACCTCTGTAGAGAAATGGGACCTTTTAGGTGTGGTCTTTCTATAGAGGGATCACACAAATGTCAGAAATAATTACATATAAAGAATGGCTAAACTAATTGTGAAACATTCAATATTTAAGAAACACACATTATGGAATCAATGTGATAAAACTTGTTTTAGCATTTTCAAAACCTTGTCAATAAAATAGGGCAGGTTATAAACTTGGCAGATGTGATGCAATGCATAATGACCTCATACCTAAAAATAGCCAGCAGTCTGAAATTCTATGGACAAAGTTTGCAATATGGCATCCAAATTTCTAACATACAGAGTTAACTGAAGATAAAGTTCTTGGGCAAAATTACCTTACAGCCTAATAGAAAGTCACTGTTATACAACTAAAAGGAAAGTTACAATGTCATCTCCCTACAAGTGCAAATCCAAATAAATTCAGTGTTGCACATAGGATCCCTCAGATGGGGACACTGTCTCTCTCTTCCAAATCTGGGGACACGCTCCATTTTAGAGGTCAAATGAAAATAACAGCACATAATGTACTAAAATTACTATACAAATTCAACAGTTTTGCAACCTTCACTTTATAATACTTTCCTTGAACACTTGCATTACTGCAATAAATGTTTCATCATGTTATTACAGCTTTATGGTCGTAAACTACATAATAGAAAAGAGCAAATACTCGTAATATTCAATAAATAATTTATTTCCCTAGAATCCAAAGTGAGAAGTTGATAAAAAAGTTACAATATAAAGAATTAAATCCCAAATAGTCCAAAAAGTTTGATCACCAGTTCTAACAAGTAAAGTTCTAATTAAATTCCAGTGGTGTTCCAAATAAGATGCAATGCTGAAGTGTTGATGTGCCTGAAGTCGTGAATGTAAATATACAAGTGGCTACAAGTGTGATGATGTACTAACAGTCTTTTGATGAATCAAAAATATAATCCAAGATATCCTTTGTTTGAATTTCACTGTAATTCCAATGTAATGTTTCTATCCAAGAATATAATTGAGCACTTTGCATTTCCAGTGAATAAATAATCTGAATAAGTAAATTCCACCCAATGATATATTGGACACAATAATAAGACTGATTTCTGCTGTTATTGCAGGAATAAATAATTTTTCCAGTAAACAAGATTATAAAACCCTCTATTTGACCTAGGCTACAATTATCATTTTCTAAAAACAACAACATAAAATCTATTACTTAATGGGAATTTCAATTCTGGAAGATTCTGAAATTTTAATAATTAACATTGTAAACATAATGTTCTTGACTCAGACCAAGATAGTGATCCTAATATTTAACCCATAGCTATATATTATTTATTTACCAAAATAAAAACATGATCAGCATCTTTAGCCAGAAACAGAGTAAACTTGATTTTGGACAAGGTCAAGTACAAAATACAATTATCCAAAGAATATTTATGAATTTAAAAAAGCAAACAAACAATACAAATTAAATATACATAACACATGTGCTCAAGTAATTCATAAAAAATTCTGGCTAGCTGAAATAGGCTGTACCTTGGAATTTTCTCTGCAAGATCTTGACCTCTTAATTACTTACATGTACACTCTGTATCTATGAACGTTTATTATAATCAATAACTATTTTAATTTTCTTTCTAAAGTAACAACCCATTAATTACATGACAACTTGTGTATTTGCATAAAATTTTGTCAACCTCAAAATGGATTAAATCTTCCTTGCCATAGGGGTTACCTTAATATCAAAAATATGTTACATCAAAGGCTGTCAATCACTTTATACTGCAACTCAGCCGACTATTTTCATTGCCAAATACATTGTTTCAAAATGGATATTCACTGTCGTCTCATTCTTTTATCACCTTTTGCAACCTTGGACATTGCTGACATCAAGAGACATCGGTAGGCATTTACTAATCAAAAGTTGAAGACATATTTTAAATTTTGTCTGACAAAAAAGTACACCCATGAGGGCACATAGCAGGGGTGAAATGATTCATCAATATATAGATGCATCTATATTTTTGCAGTAAAGATACCAATATCAATTCAAGAGACGAGAGAATGGATACAAAACAATACTTGCCCTACACAAATATAATTTCATCTTCAGGAGTCATAAATAATTATTCGTTGTTTACCTTGTTCTTTAAATTGAGAAGTCACCTGTGACAGCTGTTGCTGGTGCATGCACTCATTTTTTTTTCAATAAAAATGAGAAGAAAAAATAGAAACAATGCAACACAAAGTGAACTGGTTTGTAATGTCACACCCCCACCCCCCAATTACTGGCTAATTATCATATCCCAACAGTATGTTCAGCATAAGAAGACATTCCAAATATGTTGCCAATGTATAATGAATAATGAACTAGTTCACTCCTCATTTAATGTGATGTGATGTGATGTGATTATGATTTTTAACATAGCTTTAACAATTTTTCAGTCATATCACTAAGATGTCTGCAGTGTGGCAGTTTATAGTGATGTCTAGCACTGGGGCATCATGCCGCAGACATGTAGCATGATGTCCACCCAGTCACATTATCCTGACACCAGGCCGACCAGTCCTAACACTAACCTCTTAATGCTGAGCGCCAAGCGAGGCAGCTGTTAGTACCATTTTTGTAAGTCTTTGGTATGACTCGACCGGGGATCGAACCCATGACCTCCCGCATCCGAGGCGGACGCTCTAACCACTAGGCCACCGAAGCGGTCCTCATTTAATAACCACTTTTACACTAAATTCCTTTGTTGATTCGTATCTTGTCTACTTAAGAGCTGAATCTGAAAGGTTAACTTCTGGTTTGTCAGGCACCTAATAATGTTACACTGAATTCTTATTGGCGGTTATTATTTGTTCCGGTCCAGGGTAAAAAGAATAGATGCAACAATAAAATGAATGAAGAATGAACAAGCAAATAAATGAAAAAAAATGAATGCAAGAAAAGACAGACAAATAGGAAATATATTAAGGTACACATGCACGAGAATAAACAAAAGGATAACAAAGGGCTATAACAGATTGTAAAACAGACATAATTTAACTACAACCAGGATTGGAAACATAAGATGCAAATTCTGGTAATGAATGGAGGTTGCTATTGAAAGGGGGAACGGGTATTTACTGTTTTAAAGATAAAACAGTAAAACAATTGTTTTCTAAGCAGATAAAACACAAATTAGAATATCTGATGTATAAAACAAGTCTTTATTTGTTTATCTGAAAGGGGGAACGGGTATTTACTGTTTTAAAGATAAAACAGTAAAACAATTGTTTTCTAAGCAGATAAAACACAAATTAGAATATCTGATGTATAAAACAAGTCTTTATTTGTTTATCAACTAAATCTGGTTAATATTTGATCTTGGAGTGTTATTTTGCACACACTGATACAACCTGAGTAACATAGTTCATAGAATATAAGACATAGTTTAGTGTAAGCATCACATTGTGTATTCTTCAATTTTGTTCTGTTTGTCCGAAAGCAAAATATGGGGATGCACACCAGGTCTTGTGGGTAAATGACATCAAATTATATTTATAGCAACAAAGTGAATTTGTATTCATTCGTATTTACCTTGTAAACTGAAAATGTCTAAAGTTTAGCACATTTTTGAAATGACTTTTTTTTTCATTGGCAACTATACCAATGTCAAACTAATTTGCAGCTATTACTGGTTGCGCAATTTACTGCTTTTACAAAGGAGTTGAGTTTATCACATGACTGACCGTTTCTAGTCTTGTGCCCTTCTAAATGCATTCTGTAATCTGAGAGAGAAAAGACATAATGGCAAAACATACAATTTTTACTTCATGGAAACAGTATCTCATGCCAACACATGATCTTGACAAAATCAGACACTACTGTGCTTTTCATCTTTTAGCTTTTGTCATTTTTAAAATAATTGGTGCCAATAATAGCCACTAATTATCCAACTGACAAAACCTGAAATCTAAGGAAACACAAATGTAAGGATAATTTTTGTTATTTAAAAAAAAAAAAACAACCATTTTTAATGTAGCTTTAACAATTTTGGTCATATCACAAGGATGTCTGCAGTGAGGCAGTTTATGGTGATGTCTAGCCCTGCATCATGTTGAAGACATGTAGCATGATGTCCCACCCAGTCACATTATCCTGACACAAGGCCAACCACTCCCACCCCACTCCTGTAAAAATAAAATTCTGAAATTTATTTGTGCATCTAATGGGGGGAGGACTGTCCAGTACTAGAAGTACTTATATATATATATATATATATATATATATATATATATATATATATATTTTAGTTTTTTTTAATGTAAAAAAGAAATTCCCCAAAATATATTTGTGCACCTAATTGAGCTAGCTGGCGAGTACATTATATTATAATATCTATGTTTTAAAAAAAAAAACCACATATGCTAATTTAAAAACCAGTGCAATAGAAAACACTCTTTTTTGCTTAATACAATTAACATACACATAGCAAATACATCAACTATATAATACTGACCATTAAAAAAAAAATTGGGGGTGGGGGCTGTTAATTTCTTTTGGCTATTTCCTTTCTTTCATCTCAAGATAATTATTTTATTTTTTTTTACAAATAATATCATGGATACAATATTATGTTATTTTGTTATAAATCAGAGCAGGATATTTTTCCAGCTACTGATATATGGAAATTAAAACAAAAATGTGTCAGGCTCCTGGTCCAGAACACTGAATTGTTAGTTCCTAACATAAATGTGGCGTACTGAGTTACGTATCACCTGTACATTCTTCAGGTACAAATTTTTTGTGGTAACCAGCTCTAATAACTGTGCCACCGTAGCACATAGTTTTGCACCTACTTTTATTATCCACCCTCACCAATTATTTTGGTGCATGCATTGTTTCTGTCAGCTAGCTGACTTAATTTGTTATTAACAGGATTTGGTACATAGCACAATGATATTTTGTTGAATCCAACCATTGTGCAATAGTGTGGGTACACTGTATTACTTTTCATCCAGAAAGATCAGTAATAACAAGATTTTCAAAATGGACATTGTGGTGGCCATATTGGACATCATACTGACACAATTTTCATTTCGGACCAACCAGACCTTGTAAGACATTTTCTGGTGAGTACCACATGGCAATATTACTTTTAGTTGATAAGTAGCAATAATAAGATTTTCAAGATGGCATTTATATTAGATATCAAATCTTCTTCACTTTCATTTACAGTAAGAACAACTAGACATCATAAGAAGTCTTTAGTGGAAACCACATGTTGACATGAACATCCATTCTGGAACAGCAGAGACAAGATTTTCAAGATGGTGACTTTTGGCAGCAAAACTGGCCACCTTTTTAATTTAGGACCAAGGAGACATTACAAGAAGTCTTCTGCTGAAAACCCCATGTTATTATAACTTTTTGTTTAGAAGAAGATTTTCTGAAGATGGCCACCACTGTGAAGGCCATATTGGACAACATTTCTGCCCCATTTTCATTTAGGGCCAAAAAGCCATAATAGGAAGTCATTTAGTAAAATCCCCATGTTAATACAACCATCCATTCAGGCCAATGGATGTCCAAGCTGCTGCATTTTCATTTATGACCAAGTGGACCATAGGATGAAATGTGTTAGTTAAGTTTCATGACAATCCTCACAGTAGTTTAATCACAGTAGTCATAACAAACCTGTGCTAACAGACAGAAAAACACAACACACCAACCCTTAAAGCTCTGGTCTATGACTAATAGAGCTGATCAAAGGAACACAGCGATTTGCTGATACGATCACCATCAGATGATGATTGTAAGACATCATAAGAAGTCTTCTAGCAAACACCTTATGTTGATATGGCCATCCATTCAAGAGGAGTCAGTAGGCTCAAAAATATTGGAATTTTTTTTTCATACCTACAGGATCACAATAAAAGTTTACTGCCCCTACCTAAATTTTAATGATCCTGTTAAAGTGAAATAGAAGCCAGTTTAGTTTCATTAGTGTCAACTCAAAACAGCAACAACTGTATTTACTAACAAGACTCACAAAAAGCTGAAAGTCCATGTCCACGCATCTTTAACAAGGGTTTGGAAATTTCTTACAAATTGTCAAGGATTGGCTAATTTTGTAATTTATGTGCAATGGTGATGCACAAATGATTAAGTACACAAGGAATATCCAAACTGGTGACATCATCAAACTTCACCCATTAAGATGTTCCTGTTCAAAAATGCCAATTTATTCTGCTTCTGAGAAACAAACTTTTTGTTCTGATTTCACCTATCCCTCCGCCACTATGTGTAAAAAGTTGCAATGCTGTGATTCCAAGGGCAGTTTATGAAACTATTTACACCTATCAATGTATGAAGTAGCCATAATTGTCCAAATCATGTACAGAAAATGCACAACATAACAGCCTTTCCAGTCATACTTTCGCATTCATTTGCCCAGCATTTCTGTTACTTTCTTAGTCTATTGTCTTCATCATATGTGTGATCGCTCTCTCAACATTTAATTTTTGTCATTTTAGTTGTGACTGTGCACACTGCAAAATACTACCACGTTAACAATTGTCACCACACAGTGTTGAATTTTTATGAAAACAATGTTCTGTATAATTCTGGATAATTCATCGAGCTGGTAAACTCAACCTTTTCCAACTGGTCAATTCTTGCCTGAGATACCATACATTTTGTTATCATCAGTAATGAGTTCCGAGATTGGGGACACTACATCAGGCTAGTTCCATGTGAATGAGGACTGTTTTGACAATAATTACACTAATTTACTTGATGATTGGATGAGTGGTTTAAAACCTGTACATTTAACTGAGGAGAGGAAAAGTGGTTTAAAACCAGTCCATTTGTAACCCAAAGTGTATACTGTACCTCATCAACTGCTGTTCATTGGTAGGTATTCAATTAACACAATAAACTGATTAATTAACCATTAAAGAGAATACCAACTCAAGATAATTTCAACTTCCCAACTGTCATAATTGGTGACTGGTGGTAATTTTCACTGCCCCAATGGATTAGTGATCCATCAAAAACAGACTAGTTGCATTCACAAGCTTCTGTCAACAACAAGATAAGAAATGCAATAACTCAATATGCCCATGTTCAGGTGATGACCATAATATTTAAGTTTCATGGCAATCAATCAACATGATGCCAAGTGGACCTGAGAATTTCCACCTGAAAAAAAGTTACACACAAAAGCTGGCCAAGAATCTGGGTCATTCAGATGCTTCCTGAAAAAATGTCTTCCAATGTTTTAATTCAGGATGTTCAGAAATTAATTGTTTTGAGGTTTCTCAAAATGTTTCTGTCTTGTTTTTGATATATGTCCAATACTGAAAGGTCTTTACAATTTACAATGTTTTCTCCAGGACAAGTGATTATTAGTGTAATTTCCTAACCATGTGACAAAATGACATTCCCTAATCATCAACAAAATCCAATAAGAAATTTTTTTTTTTATTTGGTTCATTTACTTCTGCATGAACTATTGCCATAAGATAAACAGGATTGCGGCCTAGTTCGAGATAAATTAGTTTTATAGTCTTGTAATAAAATGTCTCCACTGGGGTGCACAAATGAAACCTGAAGTTAGTAGAACATCCCAAGATTACTAGCTAGGATATTGAAATTTTTTTAATAAATCAATCAAGGAAGCTCTACCTGAGTGATGGTTAACTGTAACTACATAGATATCAATATGAAGCTTAACTTTCAACTCTTTTGTCTGCAAGATCAATCACCACCTTTATCATGCCCAAAGTTTAAATTCTGACTTAAACAGTTAATAAGCATCTACTGATACATAATACATGCACACATGCATTAATGGATATATACAGGTTGATACAAGCAGAATCAAATAATCAAATATTTTCTATTTGTTGTTATTCTAATGCAAGGGCAAACAAATAAACAACCATCCAACCACCCCACCCCCAAAAAACAATAACAACAACAAAAAAACAAAACAAAAAAAAAAAAATACTGAAGGAGAAAAACAACAATTAACAGAGGGGTGTGACACCTGCAGGTGTCTATATTTCAGTCATCTTCACAACTGAAGATTAAAGAGCAAATGATGGTGGTCCAATGAAGTGCTGCAAAATGTACACTGTATCTAAACACAAACAATCTTTCACCAGTCTTTGTAGTAGTCTCAAAATGAACTCAAGTAGCTAATAAATCACAGGCTCCATTAAAGTATATACACTGTATAAATTTACCCTGGTCAATACTTCAAACAAATAAGAATATTTCTTTTATTCAAGCACAGCAGGCTGCACAATCTAGAAAAATTCCCAATCATTCTGGTGATTCTGAGAGTTGGTTCACTTTCATATGAATACATACAGTTTATTGAGTCATTCTATTCCCTGAGTATCCAAAATTGAGAATTTTCATTTCAATTCAACAGAGAAATCATTGCGACTTGAAAGAGAACATTTCAAACGGGCAAAAGATCTTTTCAAATTTTTATTTGCAGATCACACAATACTAGCTGTTGATCGACGGAAACTTACACAGAACACCAGGCTCAATAATTAAATCAAGTTACGGTTTAGTATTACTAATATGTCCGTTATGCCTCAGTACACAAACATACCTGCATACATCTCGTGGCTTAGAATGAATGCTTCAGGAAAATTTCAACTACAAAATGTCAATACACTGACAAAAGCAAAAATATCATCACCCAATGTTCACTACAAGTTAAATACATTATTATGGCTCACAGTATAATGTAGTGAAGAAATCATCCCATGATACAGTACAGATTAAATGGGTGTACCAATGGGAAATGACACTTAAGCAAGCTACCTGATGCAAGTCAGCTTTTGAAAACACTTTAGTCGGCATGACCGACTAATAAAAAATAAACTGTATGGAAATTGATAGGTTTTCATATGATTTTTTGCACCTAGTATGTTTACATATGGGTCACGATTAATGCCATGACATCAATACAGTTTGCATGAATGCTTGTTCAATTTACTGTGAAAATACCCTGTGTGCAAAATTATTTACAGTAAATAATCTAATCATAGCTATATTATACTCCTGTGCTCCTGCTAAATAAAACTGGGGGAGGGGTGCCTTTTCCTGTCCCCTCCACCCCTCAGCCTCTAGTAATTCCTCTGCCCTATTTGCAGATCTAGTTAGCATCAAAACCTCAATAATTTCATTATATCTTTCATGTTCATTTCTTTTTTATGATTTAAAAGTCTGCTTGTTTCTTCCCTGAGACAACAAAAGATGTTTTTAAAAAAAAAAACGGCTGTACAAAGGGGATGACCCAACACAAGGAAAGTCTAAATTTCATTTGCAAGCTTTAAGGTACATTCTTTTTCAGGTAATGATCCTTCAAGATCAGCATCTTGTCTCTTAATTGTGTAGGCAGCATGGAGTCGAGAATTGGCTCTTAGCATGTACTGACATGGCATACTGATTAAGAACAAAAATTTTACTTTCCAAACATTGGTAAAATACATCCCCAACCAACCACACACACACACACACACACACACTTACACCATAACACAGGAACAACAAGAGGCCCAACTGGTCCTGATATCGCCTACCTAGCTGACAATTGTAAGATTTTTTTTGTTGTCTTTTGTAAGCAATTTCATAAATATAGTGAAAATTGTGAAGTTTAAAGAAATGTTTGGAGCACTTAGCTGACTCCTCGTCTATTACGACTAAATCAACACGAGTGTTTCCAGATTCATGCTAAAAAAGCTGGATTGGTTTGTCACTATACTATATTTCAACTCATTTTTCCAACTCCATCAACTGAAAGCGAAGCACAGTTCCATGATCAACAACTCCCGTGTTCTAGTGGTTAGAGCGTCCGCCTCAGATACGGGAGGTTGCAGGTTCAAACCCTGGGCGAGTCATACCAAAGACTTTAAAAAATGGTACTAACATCTGCATCGCTTGGCGCTCAGCATTAAGAGGTTAGTGTTAGGAATGGTCGGCCTGGTGTCAGGATAATGTGACTGGGTGGGACATCATATTACATGTCTGCGGCATGATGCCCCAGTGCTTGACATCACTATAAACTATCACACTGCAGACATCGTAGCCATATGACTGAAAAATTGTTAAAGCTACGTTAAAAAATCTAGATCACACACACACAATTCCATGATCTAATTTTATTCAGTCAATATTACTTAACATGTTTTCAGATAGATAGACACTCAATAAAGGTTGAATAATCTGCTTTGTCTGACATAACTTGCAGTAGCTTTAAATTGAACATGACTACCAAACATCACACAAAGGTACCCATTAATGAACCATGCATTCTAGTATATATGTATGTCTATGAGGTGACCAAACAGTAAACATCTGAATGAGTGTGATACCTAATACTATTTCCATGAATAAAATTTGATGTGGTCTGGTCAACAAGTATACATGCTTTGTCTGACATAACTTGCAGTAGCTTTAAATTGAACACGATTACCAAACATCACACAAAGGCATCCATTAATGAACCATGCATTCTAGTATATATGTATGTCTATGAGGTGACCAAACAGTAAACATCTGAATGAGTGTGATACCTAATACTATTTCCATGAATAAAATTTTGATGTGGTCTGGTCACCAAGTATACATCTTTCTGGCAAATTTATTATAGCAATACCATTTACTGGCATTTACAGTTTTTTTTTAAGTTTTGTTTGGGAATGAGGATACTGGTATAAATGTGCATCAGAAATACCCTATTACTACCCATTTTGGGCTTTCAAATTACAGATTATTAAAGTTGATCCATATGATGTATTATTTGCTAATTAATATAGCTAGTTCTATTGAAATTAATTAATTCTGCATTAATAAATGACATTTTTCAAATCTAAAAATGCTTTCCATCAAGGAGAACTCTTATCACAACCCAAAACCTTTGATTCTCAGTTGACCTGACAACAGGTTTATTTCCCATGCTTTAATATGCAAACTGCTAGTTTCATCTCCATAGCAACAGCAAGGCCTGTCAATCAGATGAAAGATTACCTCATTTGTTTGTGTGGATCTAGCCCACTATTAAACCTATTTACGAACTTGACGATACAAGAACACATTTCAAAGTTTATCAAAATATATCAGAAATATGGCTTCCCAAAAGGTGCAACAAGATCAGCCAATCAGATGCAAAATCACTTAATTAGTATGCATGGATCTCACTCATCGTTAACTGTGCAAGAATTTAATCATACAAGTATGTATTACAAGTTTTATCAAAACTGGATTAGAAATGCAGCCAACAAAAACTTTCAGAAGCTCAATCAATCATATGCATGCGTAGTCAATTGTTCTGGGCATGCACAAGTGGCTGAAAAATAAACCATACAGCATTAAAAAAAATTTAATTGGTATTTAAGTTTAATATCTGTTCTACCGAGTAGAATTTACTTGCACCTCTTTTTAAATACAAACTATCCTGTGGTAAAACAGGAAAATGTGAATAGCACATCAAACATCTGCATAATATTTAATTATACTCAATCTGGGCACAAGTAGAGCATTGTGGACTTAAAAGATTATTGACTAATGGCTCTCAATAACTTAAACAATGGGTCATGGTATTGTTACGTGTAGGCTCGTACAATAATAACAAGAGAAAAGAGTGAAGTCAACAAGCTTTGTATATTTTAACAAAATAATTGATTTCCCTAGAAAACAATGTAAAAATTGGAAATTGGACTTATGGTTTGTGAATACTGTATAATCCAAAATTTAATCCTAAGAATGAAAAATGCAAGTCCAATCACTAAACAGTTCTAATAAAATCCAGGTTCAAATCTCGACGTTCCAATATGGAAGGCGATGACGTCAGATGTGGTCATTGTAAAAATGGCAACAATTCCTCAACTGAATCGCAGTTTATGTTTCCGTATAATTCCAGAATATATTTCCAATGAATTTCTTTTCCGTATAACTCCAGAATAAATTTCCACTGAATTTTGTTTGTCCCAGAACTTTTTATAAAAAAGTACACTTGTTTAGTTTCCTAGAGAATAAATTATTAAATTCCAAAAACAATGAAAATCAAACTGACAACAACAATTAGATACACCTTGTTTCCTCAAGGCATTAAGAATGACTCTGACCCGATCTAGTAGAAGATAACTGTTCTAAGCCTCAATTTTAGGTCACATGGTAGTTACTGTGATAGGCTGCGCGATTTACTAATTTGAACATCACAATAATATAAAACGCCATTTGTCACGTATATAAGAATAGCCCTATCTAAGTACCAGATTCTCACTCTGAAATAAATTTAAAAATAAAACATTGTTTATTATGACTAACATGTAGGCCGAAATGACCTTGGCTATAGCCAATTGTTTTCACGTCGTGTTTATACTACCGCACACCAAGATGAACTAAAAATAATGCTAATGTAACATATTTTACATTTTAGATAAATAGAATTACTGAAAGAGAATATCGAATCCCGTGAAAATAATCATTACAATAAAAAGTAATGAAACTAAAATAAAATAAAAAAAGAATTTTAAAACTAACACACAAGCAATTATTTTACATATATGTAACAGTATGTTGTCTTGAAGTAAACTTAATATGCAGAAACCAATATTTTCTTATTAAACTTTCATTTTGGACCAACTAGATATCAAAAGAAATATTTTGGTGAAAACCTCCATATTGATATAATCATCCAATATGGAGGAGTAACAATTAAAAAAAAATGATGATGGCCACTGAAGTGACCATACTAGGCATCAGATCAACAACATTTCCATTTATGACCCACTAGATATCATAAAAAGCCTTTTCATGAAACCCCCATGCCGATATTACTTATTGTTCAGAAGAGTAGTACCAACAAGATTTTCAATAAGGCAGCTGTGGTGGCCATACTGGATGACAGATTAGCACCATTTTTACTTAGAACAAACTAAACATCGTAAGTCTTCAAATGACATCTCCATGTTTATATGATTAATCATTCAGGAGAGTCACTGATCAGAAGATTTTCCAAATGGCCACTCTGGTAGCTATTTTAAACATCAGATGAGCACCATTTTCAATTAAGACAAACTAAACACACACACACACACACACATATATATTAGAAGTCTTCTGGTGAAAATGACATCTCATGTCAATATGACCATTCATTCTGAAGAAGTAGTGACAAGATCCTCACACTGGGTGCCATGGTGGCCACACCGTCATGTTTGCTAAGCCCCAGCTATAAAGTCATGTCCAAGCTATAATCTACCCGTCTTGGGAATATTACCGCGGCCATGTGTTTGATGTCTAAAGATTGCCACGAGCTAGTGTTAAACTCTTACACAAGGTTACATGACCCACTGGAGACAGGAATCTTGAATCGGCAAAGGCGATAGATCGCACCATCTAAACAAAGGCTTGTAGTCATCACCCCCATGTGTTAAAGCTTAGTCCAAATATCAAAGGGAAGCCCACAGGGTGAGTGGGGCGTGTTCTCATCCGTCCCCACATTGACAGACAGCGAGAGGGACATGGTCCACTAAGTTTTACTGGATCGATTCACAGCGATATCCAATTGGAATTGAGATAGAGGGTGTGATTACAATTCCAATCCAAATGATAACTTTCAGAACTCGTAAGAGAAAATTTAGTATTTGCCTGAAAGGATTGCGGATCAATAGGGTTTACTATGAGAAGAAGCCACTTGTAATTTGGCCGCAAAACTTAGAGGCAGATTCTAAGGAAGACAAAGCTTCGAAATGGTCAGTAAGTTATTTGCTTGAATTTGCAGAATATTACAGCATCATAATTGTAATTATCTGTAGTATGTATACTTAATTACTAGGATCGTTTAGTATGTAGAATTACCTTGGCAGTGTTTCATTTACATGTGTATTTGAGACATGGGCTTCAGCTTACAAAGAGAATTATTCGATGCGAGGCGGTATTATGTAGATTGTTAGCTTGTGGTCAGCATTAATTTTTTAATTCGCTATTAGGTTACTTCATAGTAAACCACTGCATTTATTAATGCGTTATGTTAGAATTTACTGCCTGAATTGGAATTTGGAATGGTTAAAGTATGTAAGATTTAGTACTATGGACGTATGAATATATCAGAGCATGGATATTTGAATCTTTGCATACTTTGTACGAATTGTAAGGTAAAGGAATGCGCCTGATTCTTATGATATTGTTTAGTATAACGGGATTAGGAATATGTACTGATGTGGCGAAATTTACTGATGTATGTATTAGAAGTAACTGATACCATGTTGTATTATGACATTTGTTTTACCATACAAGAATGTATGGGTATCTCGATGTGAATGAATGCGTGACCGAAGAAATTTAATAGCCTTTATCTGAGATAGGCTGTGTGTAGTGTGAGATGAGAGGGCTATGGAAAAAGACTGTACTGTCCTCGTGTTTTTACAGGAAGCTTTTAGGGGACAGAGAACTTCCGCTTCCATTGGATCCCAAGTCTTCAAAGAGTTGGAGATGGAATTGAGAATGTAGCCAAGACATGTAGTTGTGGGGGAGAAAGTGGAGGAGGAGAACGAGTCTAGAGAAAGTCAAGGAGGCAGAGGAAAAGGAATTTGGAAAAAGGCTGTGTGTAGTGTGAGGTGAGAGGGCTCAGGAAATGATTGTACCATCCTTGTGTTTTCACAGGAAGCTTTTTAGGGGACACAGAACTTTGGGTTCCATTGGGTCCCGAGTCTTCAAGAGTTGGAGACAGAATTGAGGCTGTAGTTGAGACAGTCGAAGTTGACAGACGAGTAGTCATGGTAGAGAAAGTGGAGGAGGAGGATTCTAGAGAAAGTGGAGGAGGTGAAGGAGTCTAGAGAAAGTCGAGGAGGAGAAGGAATCTGGAAGAAAGTCAAGGAGGAAGGGGAGAAGGAAGTGGGAGAAATAAGAGAGAAAGGACACAACAGATGAGTAGAAATACAGGACAGGTGGAAAATCAATCTCACACTGCTAATCAAGTGATGTAATAGGTTATTAAAGGGTCGAGCAGAAAGAGTGTAATTGGAAATTTGAGTCATCTGATTATTGAATTGTTATTAAATTGTTATTCATTGAATTTCAACCTTTTTGTATATTTAACCATCTAACCATCGGCACTGCTGACTCGGGACTTGGAGCTTTACATCTATCTTTCACTAAATTAACTTCCAACAAAAAGCCTGGGTGGGACTTCTATAATAGTTTAAATAAAACATTGCGAGCACCCCACCCCAACCATACTGACACCTTCCCCCCCCACCGTATGTTCAAAAACACCATTTTCACAAGAGTCATGCTTATCAGGCTAAGTGGGCAACTTTGTTGCCTAAGAAAATGTAAGCTTCACCTTCTTCTGTTAGGACAGAAAAAACTAGTGAGTGTTTGATGTACACTAAGAGACAATATTTAAGACTTTTGAGATGCTCCCTTGCCTCAGGTAGTTCTCATGTTGTGTAGCCCAAAGCAAAATGTATTTTATGCATCAAATAGTTGGCATTGGTACCAATTGTGCTGATGAACTAACTCTTGCACATTCACAGGCATGTTTTAATAACTGACTGACCATTAAACCTTTTCCCCCAACAATTATCACTGCCCAATTCTCACAAGTTACCTTCTCATGATGAAAACATATCAACATTGAAACATGAAAAAAATATATAAATAGAAATTTGCATTTTCAGTGTACATGGGTGCGATTTGGATTTTTAACGTGGCTTTAACAATTTCTCAATCATATCGCTACCATGTCTGCAGTGTGGCAGTTTATAGTGATGTCTAGCACTGGGGCATCATGCTGCAGATGTAGCATGATGTCCCACCCAGTCACATTATCCTGATACCAGGCTGGCCAGTCCTAAAATGAACCTCTTCATTCATTAACACCCAAAGATTTTTGTCACTTTCATGTCAAATGTGAGTAGGAAAGGGCTACTTCTGAATACTGTACATCCAAATACACATGCTTCCAAAAGATCTTCATTCAGCTTGATGCCTAGTTGTGTTAGAAAATTCTTTTTTCATTGGCTGTTTGGCTTGCTCATGTGCAGAAGGATAAAAGTTGGGTGTTCTTTTGTCTTTATATCTTTATTTTGCTTGTTTGCTTATTGGACCCATCATTTTCATATCCAGGCCACTTTTTACTCCAAATCCCCAAACTTATCCTACTTTTTGCAGAGGTTAATAATAATAATAATAATAATAATAATAAAAACTTTATTTAGAGAAGACAACTCAATTAGTTACAGAACTAATCTACCTTGAGGCCTTCTATCTGTTATGTACAATATATACAGTATATACAACATGATGTGAAGAATCTAGCTTGACACTAAATAATTAAGTGATTTTAAAAGTCAAAGTATCAAGCCTGGAACACATCCACAGGCATCTGTGAATGCATAAACATATATAAAATATAAAATATCATCCTCCATTGAAAAATTCAACTGTGAAAATGATGCAAAATTACAGAAAAGCAGGTGGTATTTATTGTACTAGAACTGTCCATCCAATTGTTTCAAGATTTCATCCATTTGAGACGTTGATTATGAAAAGAAGAAATGCTAGCAGCCTGCCTTATGTCACTGGGAATGTTCCATACCAGTGGACCAGTATATTGAAAACTTTTTTTAAACAATTCCTTCTTTGGCCTTGGTATAATGTAATTTTTACTTCTTATGGACCTTAAATTTGGAGTACCATCAGCATCTCTTTGGTGAAATATATTGCTTAGACAGACAGGAATGGCTTTTCTGGATACTTTATACATCGATTTGACCTTTCTAACAAATATTCTTTCATGTATTGTTAAAACCTTTATATTATTCATTGCATCCTGGAAATTGTCTATACAGTGATCTGGAATTAAATGGCAAGCCCTCTTTTGGAGTCTTAAAAGTGTTGTTATGTTTGAATTAGAGGTATTACCCCAAATTATATTACTAAAGTCCAGATACGGCTGAATATAACTTTTATAAAAGATGACCCTATACTAATGAGGAATGTATGTTTTGATTTTCCTCAATAGCCAAAGATAAGAATTAACCTTTTCTGAAACATGTTTAATGTGAATAGACCAAGTAAGATTGTTATCTACGCATACACCAATAATTTTATCCTGAGAGGTCATATTAAGGCTCACAATGTAAAACAGAACCTGGAGTTTGTCGCTATCTAGCCTTGCTCATTTCTGTTGCGTTGTAACTAGCAGGGCTTTCGTTTTTTTGTATTTATGATCATACTGTTTTCCTTGCACCATACTTGAAGTCTGTCGAGAGCGTCTTGTAAGTTCTTTCACGTACTGTTTTGGTTTTACCCATCTCAGACAGTGCAGTATCATCTGCATAGAGGTCAATGAAGAAATTGAAGATCCAATCTTAAGAGGTAAGTCATTCGTAAAAAGAATGAATAACAGAGGTCCAAGGATAGAGCCCTGTGGTACTCCACAATTAATATTTTTACTTTCAGAAAGTTGACCATTTAAAGATACTTTTTGCACTCTATTGGTTAAGTAAGAAGTAAACTAGTTTAGGGAGTTTTCACTGCACTGATAGATTTTTAGTTTTTCAAACAAATTTTTATGGTCTACAAGATCAAAAGCTTTACGAAAATCAACCATAAAAGGTTCACATATCTGTGTGCAGTTCAGACTGGTCTGCTTTAGATCTCAGGCCAAAAACTTATGTGCAATATTGATACACAAATGATCAATTATGCAAGGAATATTCAAATTTGGTTACGTCATCAAAATTTGCCAATTAATACTGAGTGTCTAGCATGGCAACTGTTAGTACTATTTTTATAAGTCTTTGGTATGACTAGGCCTGGGTTCAAACCCATGACCTCCCACATCCGAGGCAGACACTCTAACCACTAGGGCACCAGAGTGGTCTGCACATTTATGAAAATCTTTTTTATGCAAAGTTCTCTCCAGACCTGAAATTACTGTTTTTGATAACTGCAGCTGGACTGGTTAGCAACAATAAAAGTACAGCAATAAGTATCGTTCTTTTCTGAAGCAATTTTTCTTCATTTCTAATTATTTAATATGACTAGAGATTGCTGAAGCAGTCACAAGTTTGTTATTATCAAGGAACCTCTATAGAAGTGTTTCTGAAAATGTTGCATCACCTGCAAATGTGCAAGGCAGTACTTCAACCACATATAAATTTCAAAAACTTAGCATAAAACTTTTAGAACAGGGACCGCTCTGGTGGCCTAGTGGTTAGAGCGTATGCACCTGATATGGGAGGTTGCAGGTTATAAAAATGGTACTAACAGCTGCCTTGCTAGGTGCTCCGCATTAAGGGGTCAGTGTTAGGACTGGCTGGCCTGGTGTCAGAATAATGTGACTGGGTGGGACATCACTATAAACTGCCACACTGCAGACATCATAGAGATATGACAGAAAAACTGTTAAAGATATGTAAAAAATCCAAATCACACACCCACTTTTATAACAGAATTTTGATGATTTAACGCCAGATGCTTCCTGAAAAAGTGACAGCTACAAGTATGTCTTACCAACTGCAAAAGGCAGACTTCACGAAACCTTTTCTGGGTTGAATAACTGGATACAGTGGCATTTTGCACCTGTGTTGACAGTCAAGGGGACATTGTATATACCTCTGAGCCTCTATAATGATCAAGATATGGGGATCTACTAAATTTAGGGGGACCCTGGGTGTCTGGGGTGGAAAAATATCCACCCCCGACTAACTTGGGGTGCAACATTGCAGTTATACCTCTTTATAAAGCCCCACTTTATACAACTCACCCTCATACAACATGGACCCTTTTCAACAAGTCAACGTTTCTTCAAAATCAAGAAATTTAAAAACCTTCCCACAAGTTTCTAAGCATAGAAGAAAAAAATGTGTGCACCTTTAATGGGGAACAAAACATCTGAAATGAAAAAACCAAAGAAACAAGAATAAGAAATGAGATAAATTTGATCAATAGTTGGAAAATAAATTTGGGTTAAAAAGATCACCGTCTCCCCTCCAAATGCATACTTCCCATTAATTCCCTATACCAACATCAGCAAAAAAAAAAAAAAAAAAAAAAAAAAAAAAAACCCACACAAATCATGCCAAAACTGAGTCATTAATGCTAAAGAGTACAGTTTAAAACTGAGACACCTGTATACCAAAACGTAACATTATTGCAAACAATGGCACAGTCTTCAATCGCAGCCAACACGCTTTTTCGATTTTTAACTTTATAGGTATATTCAGGACAAAAGTAAACAGCACATTATGACGGAACCTCTCACCCCATTATTTAAAAAAATAAAATTTAATATCGAAACCGGGTCCAATTCTTCCAATATTAAGGCTTTGTCTAAAAATTTACCTTGATCTGGTCTTGGACACCCAAGTCTGTGGTATTTATACACAGGTAATCCTTTACTTAGAGGCTATAAAGTTACCTTGATCTGGTCTTGGACACCAAGTCTGTGGTATTTATACACTGGTAATCCTTTTCTTACAGAACAATTTCAGTTTCAAAAAACAATGCACTTTTTTTTTTATATAAAAAAAAAGGTCAGCTCAAAATCATCCACAGAAATAGACAACACTCAGTCTGAAATCAACACCTCCTGCGCTGAAGATCACATGTATATATCTCCTACCTATCACAAGAGTTATTTTTTGTTCTCCGAGTTCATAAACATTGCGCTCTATAAAGCTATCGCTTTGCACTTGTGTGTATGTATATATCCAAACATGATCACACACATACACTCCCATAAAAACTGAACTTTACCACAGCACAAGTGTTACACAGATTGGGGGCAGATTTAGTCACTCCCTTGCACTAAACTACATATTCTAGTCACTTGCTTAAATCAATGAGTTGAAAAAGCACAATTTGGTATTCCTTCCTTCCCCCCCACATTCCATAGACCCACAAAAATGGAACCAGCCCAAGGAATGAATAGCAGATCAGTGCCGTGTGCTATTCATAGGCCCTTCTTCACAAATCAAGAGGTACTTATGGGGTGAGACAAAAACTAAACCAACAGTAAATGACAATGAAAATTGTTTAAAGTGGCATCACATACATATAGTTTCGAACATATTGTTATACTTTTTCACATATTATATCCTTGTGGCTCTGCGTGGAAATTTTTATAATATATAACTTTCAGGCTAGTAACCAACTCAAAAGATATTTGATTCTGATAGTGGTGTGCAGTGAAAACTATTATATAGTCCAACGGTGAGAAGAGGTTTTATTGTGAACAATTTTGGGGGCTCAACGAGGGAATCAAAGTTGGCTGAAGGCGATATCTACCTGTTCGAAATTATAAAGGAAAGGAAATAGTTGTGGCTGCATTCATTCCATACTCTTCAAAAGACGACTGGTTAAATTCTTCAAAGTGAGATTCAGTTTACGAGACGTGTAGAGCGCTTGGGTTGGTTAAAAATTTGAGTTCCCTATCTGGGACCAAATGAGTACATGGATGTCTCACTATAGCAAACCGAGTTAACCAAAGCAAACAAAATTTCTCTCTCTCTCTCTCTCTCTCTCTCTCTCTCTCTCTCTCTCTCTCTCGTTCCTTTGTCACATCAGCTTTGCTTAATTGTGGTTTTAATAAATCAGAAGGTCCAGGTTTAAAATCTGAAGAAGACTGAGAATGTTTCCCTTTCTTTTTCTCAACACCCATTCTTCCATATGTTTTCTTTCTTTTTTTTTTTTCAGAAGAATATTTAGTAAAGAAATTTTGAATATCCACATTATTAAAGCCTACCAATCACACACATTGACGACTTTTGCAGATACTACAATGACATACTGATCAGAATAGTAGTAGTTGTAGCTGTAGGGTTTAACAGCACATTAGCACAATACTGACTACATAGTGCTGATTGCAAGTAACATCCTACACGCTGATCAGAAAGATGCTTCCATGAGCTCAAGATTTCTAGTGAAGACTGATTTATTTAAGGATGTGAAACAAGCCCGGTTATAACTGCATCATGTGAAATGTTTGTATGTATTACAAGCAATTAGCAATTCTTCTATACAGTATTATCATCATAAAATCTGTAGACTTCTGTTTTCCTTGTCAGCAATTTCAATCCATTAATTGACATTTTCAAAGGAAAATAACTTTTTATATCTTCAATACTGATATCTACCACTGAAACACGTGACCAATAGTGGGTGTAGCCCAAAACACTTGACCGGATGAAAATTTTCAGTTGCCATTTCTATTAGACAGAGTGAATTTTCAACTCCTGATTGGTCAACACCAAAGTTGTTTATATACATCATCAGCTGAGCCATATATATAGGTACATGAAGGCCTGGTAATGGATACCAACATAGTAATGGCAGTAGACACAAAATTCGTTTTCAGAGGAAACGGGCAAAGTCAGCAAATTTCTTCCTCCGCCTACAATGGTGAAGTCACAAAAATTCACAATGAACAGTGATACAAACAACAAGTAGGATATAATCCTGACATTCACGAAAAATATACCAAACATGATGGTTCATAATTTACTTGCTGACCCACAAACCAGTGGTTAATCTTCTTTATGAAACATGTTGAAAAGTACTACATTGGGACCCAAAAATATAAATGATCAGAGCCTTCACACATGCCCAAAATACTCTAGGTTTTCTGTGGGGCTGATCCAGAGTTCTTAAGATTCTGATTTACCCTAATGAAAAAACAGAATATGGTTGGGTATTTTCCTCCCAGAAAATTACTAGCTATGCAATAGCAACAGGTAGGGTATTACTGACTTTAACATGATTTTTGTTGTTGTTGTTGTTGTTGTTGTAGGGTTTAATGCCATTTTTCAGCACAAGATAGGCTATACATGGCGCCCAGTATTAATGGTCGAGGAAGAACCCTGGAAAACCCCGGGAAGAACCACCGACCCACGAGAAGCTACTGGCAGGCTTTCTCACGTACCCACGTTAGCCGAGCCTGAGACTCGAACCCACGCTGACAGAGATGAGATGGCAGTGATCCGGAATGGTGAGCGCTTTAGACCACTTGGCCATTCGGGGCCCCCATGACTTTTGTAATACTTTCCTTGGGGAAGAGACTGTCATAAAACTATAGAGAAATTCATAACTTTCATTTTTATTTTATATCATACACTTTCTCATTTCATACACCTCCTATCTAAAGAAATTTTATAATGAAATTTTTGTATTAAATGTTTTGTAAAGGGAATTTTTGTTCCTATTAAAAGTCTGAAAATATTTTTATTAAGAATGAGCGAGAAGAAAAATGGATATTTTTTACAAAAAATTTGTTGTATTCTTGACAAAAAAATAAGTACAATTTCCATTAAAACTCTAGAATTTTTGTCTTAAGAATGAGCAAAACATAATTATTACATATATACACTACACAGTTTCTACAGTTGCCATGGTGATCCAGTGGTTAGCAATGCCAGACTCAAAATCAGTGGGTTGCATGTTTGAATTTTGCCCACACCAGCCCATGCTGGCTGCCATGGTGTCCCTAGGCAAGACATCATTCTCCCGTTGCCTTGCAACTAGCCTCCAATGTGCTGATATGCCATAAATTGTGCCAATCATTCATTTTTAGCAAAATCAACCTGGCTATACAACAACAGCTTTTTATTCCAGCTCTGAATGTTAAAGTGTCAGAGAGAGTATTTATGTGGTTAATACCCTCTTGGGCTCAACATTAGTATTTGAGATCAATGTCAGGCAAGTTCTCA
This sequence comes from Megalonaias nervosa, assembly GCA_016617855.1. Taxonomy (NCBI): domain Eukaryota; kingdom Metazoa; phylum Mollusca; class Bivalvia; order Unionida; family Unionidae; genus Megalonaias; species Megalonaias nervosa. The sequence goes on from JAECUM010000758.1 coordinate 151,468, forward strand.
CAGAACTCTTTTTGCCCTGAACAATGCATTACTTGCCCAAACCTATTTTGGTTGGAGAAGGTATTTATGTGGTTATACCCTCCAGGACTCAACATTAATATTTGAGATCAAAGTCAGGCAAGTTCTCACAGACTCTTGTGTCCTGACTAACACAATACTTTCCCAAACCCAAAATTTGGTTGGAGAGTGTATTAATGGGGCTTGTATCCTCCAGAGCTCAACAGTAATATTTGAGATTCAAAGTCAGGCAAGTTCTCGCAGAACTCAATTTGCCCTGAATAACACATTACCTCAACCCTATTTTGATCAAAATCAAAAGAGAAGAAATTGTAACAAAACTGACACATGACTGAATTAATTACCGTATGCTCTCGCGTATAAGCCAACCCCCCAAGACTAGGTAAAAATAGGAAAATTGCATGACCCGCATATAAGCCGACCCCCCTTCTTCAAAGCTTTATCTTTTCCTAAATTCTTTGGCTTATACGCGAGTATATACGGTACATAACAGTGCCTACTGTATATATTCGTGTATAAGCCGACCCCCAACTTGACTAGGTAAAAATAGGAAAAATTGCATGACCTGCAGATAAGCCGACCCGCCTTCTTCAAGGCTTTATTTTTTTCCTAAATTCTTCGGCTTATACACAAGTATATACGGTACTAGTGATATTTAACTCACTAACCCCTGGAGACTTTTGTCATTTATGCCTGAAATGCGAGTAGGTAACACATTTTGGGGGTTACTTCTGAATACATCCAAACAAACATGCTTCCAAGATATTTTCATTTAGCCTGATGCCTAGTTGTGTTGGAAACATCACTTTTCATTGGCTATTTCACTCGTGTATGTCCAGAAGGGTAAAAGTGGGAGTTCTTTTTTTTTGTTTTTTTTTTTGCTTACTGGACCCATCATTTTCATATCCTGGTCAGTTTTTACTCCAAATCCCCAACTTATCCTACTTTTGCAAAGGTTTGACAGTCTGTGTGTGCAGTTCAGACCGGTCTGTCTTTGATCTGAGGTCAAAAAGTCTCAAATCTGGACACAAAATCCAATTATGACAATGGGTAAATTTTTGGTGTAAAAACAATCGGGTCTCAAAAAATGTTTTTCGCTCAGTATTCTGTAATGCAAGTAGAAAGTCCACATTGTTTGGAATCACTGCAGAGCTACATCTGTCTACTTTTCTGTAATACCACCCACTTTGGTGTATCTTAAATCAACTTGAAGCTACAGAGCTTGGAAGTAGGGTACTACCTCCTGACGCATAAATGTAGCACCAGTGGTTAATGAGTTAAAAAGTAAAGTCAAAACAAGTGTCCCTTGATGGGACCGACACTCTACTATCTCAAAAGAATTTCTAGGAATTGAAAATAAGATCATTTATTCCTTTCAGCATTGAGTGTTGGAAACATCTATGGTATTCTTCAGTGATAACAAGATTTTAAAATTACCTTCTCTGTTAGGAACACCACATGTCAGATTCATGCCATTTTCATTAATGACAAAGTAGACATCATTAGAAAAAAAGTCTTTTGGTGAAAAACTCATGTCATAACCTTCATTCAGGGGAGTAATAACAACTAGATTTTGAACGCTGATGTCATGGGAGCCATATTAAATGAAAACCCCCATGTCAAAATGACTTTCCATTTAAGACGAGTTTCAAAAATAAAATTTTCAACATGACCATTGGACATCCAAGTCATTTTAATTTAAAGATCAACAAAACATTATCAAAAGTCTTTTAGTGAAAAACCCACAATGATATGACCATTCATTCAGGCAAGTAGTGTTAAGATTTTCAAGCTGGCCACTGTGGCACCCATTGTTGACCTCAGATCAGCATTATTTTCTTATACAACCCAGTAGACATCATAAAAAGTCTTCTGGTGAAAACCCATTGCAAATGTGACTTGCATTCAGGAGAAGTAGCAATAACAAGATTTTCAAGATTGCTGGTGTGGTGAGCATATTGGATATCACAGCAGTATCATTTTCATTTAGGACCAATCAGACATCAAAATACATTTTTTAATGAAAATCTCATACTGATACCACCATACTGAAGGAGGAGTTGAGATAACAATAAAAAGGTTTTCAACATAGCTGATCTGGTGGCTATTTTGTTTGTCAAATCAGTACCATTTTCATTTAGGACCAACTAAACATCATAAGAAGTCTTTTGGTCAAAATCCCACATCAATATGACTTTCTTTTCAGGAGGAGTTGTGACAAGATTTCAGTAGGGCCAATCTATAGTCATATTGAATGTTAGATCAGCACCATTTTTATTTAAGACCAACTGTACACCATAACAAGTTTTCAGAGAACACCACAACGTGATATGACCATTGAATCAGGAGCAACAATAAGATTTTCATGGTTGGCCACTGTGTGGTAGCCATATTGAATGTCAGATCAGCACCATTTTCATTTACAACCAACTGGACATCATATATAGTCTTCTGATGAAAACCCCATATCAATAATTTTTTTCTGTTTAGGAGGACTTGCGATAATAAGATTTTTTCGTGCTGGCTGCTATCGTGGCTACATTGAACATAAGATCTGCACCATATTTATTTAGGACCAAGTAGACATCATAAAAAGTCTTTCAGTGAAAACCCTCCACGTTCATATAATCACCCATTTGGAGAAGCAGCAATAATGGGGTTTTCAAGCTGGATTTCCAGCTGACCATATTGGAAGTCATATCTGCATCATTTTCATTTCAAACCAACCAGACATCATAGGAAGTCTTTTAGCTTTAACCCCATGCTAATATTACCATCCATTCAGGAGAAACATCGATAATAAGAATTTCAGGATGGTCACTGTCGTGGCCATATGAGATGTTCAAGCAGCACCATTTTCATTTAGGATCAACTAGACCATGTGGATCAATGTCTATGTAAAGTTTCATGGCAATCCTCCACATAGTTTTAGGAGGAGTAGCTATACATTTGTGCTACTAGATGGACAGATGATCCACAGAAGTCTGGAGTTGATCAAGGCAGACTAAAACACTAACTGCATACATACGACCTTTGTTTCAAGTAAATAATGAAATACTTAAGCAAAAGTCTAGTAATTATCAAAAGAGTAAAAGAGCAAGATAGTGTGTAATAAAAATTTACTTCTCATCACTTGAGTTTTAACTTCTACCAACATTTCCTCCTACTTTTATTTGCACAACCTGAAAATCACTTGCCAAGTTCAACTTATTTAGCATTTCACTTACTCTTAGTTTAACTTCTATCAAGAAATGGTGCAACTGCTAATGTCAACTCCTGCCTGCTTCGCAATACTACTGCCAAACATATTATGTTAGCATATATTTGCATTTTATCTTTGTATAAGTTTGTATTTGCCAATAAACTAATGTTATTATTATTGAAGCTTAAATCATTACATGTCATCCCTGCTAATTTTTATAGTGCCATTCACACAGTAGGTGTTGTCTCCCCTTTTCTGCCAATTTTGAGGAATCTGAAAAATTTTATTGTAATTACAAAGTTCCAACCAAGAATCTGCCACTGCAATTTACCTTGTGGTATGCTAATGATTGCAGTCAAAATTGTTCCAACTGTTGCAATGCTGCATTCTCGCTGTAAGGTTTGCCATTACAAAATGGTTTTTTTTATATGGCATGCTCAGTTATGGATCCCACTTCATTATCTGGTAGAGAAAATATATGTATTATGTACGTTATTATTAGGTGGTCTCGCTATCAGGTGGTATGCTAAAGGTTTCCTTGGACTGCATTATGAAGTGGGACTACTGTACATTCAAAACCTTGACCTCCATTTAACAACCACATCCATTACAGCCAACTGTGGTTAGTCCCCATGATTAATCTCTTGTAAACTTTTCACTGTACATTAAGCCACATATTTCTTACTGGTGTGAATATTGAATGTTTTGTCATTAAAATGGAATCCAATACTGTACATGTATAAACTCGTTAAAATATCTCTATGAAAATTAGATACTCCACACAATGGAAGCAACTCTTATCAAATCTCCCTCTTTTGAAAATGCTCATTCAAATCAGTCATCATGGACTTCAGACCATATTGATCTCCTCCCACATCATAAGCTTGAAAATGATTGATTCTTCTATCAGCATCATCTGACTATTATCAACATTACCAATTATGTCCTGAATGAATAGAAACATGAATAGAAAAGGTAAGATTCCAAAGAAAGGAGAAACAGAAGGAAAAAAAAGACTATCACTCAAGCTGAATATTGATTTCTGAGAAATAGCATAGTACTAAAACATAAATGCCCCCAATCAAATGGCAAAGTTTTTGGTCTAGGCTTGTTTGCCCAAACATGCCGTCGACCTGTAGTTTCTCAAAGTACAATCTCTAATTTTAGTGACCTTCACAGTATGTCATACCAACACTGACAGCTCAACAGTTGTGTGAGATCAGCAGTTTTGAAGAAACAAACTATGCATATGGATAATTCTAGAATCACTGATTCTCTAATTAGCTGACCCTGTTCATAGTTTACATAAAATTGTCTAATGCAAGATCAAAGTACTTTGAGAATAACTTCATTTCTATGAAGACCATCTCAGCTGTTATTCGGTAGGATCTTAAATCCTTTTTCCTTTGTTGTATTTGTCAACAATTCAAATACAATCAAAAATATGCATGTGATGTCCTCATTCATAATCATACAGATGCTTTAACAGAGTGCAGTAGGCATTCTGAAGTCCTTCAATGACCCAGTCAACAAGCCTAATAAATAAATACGACTCGGGATTGCAACACCTTTGCTGAAAAAGAGTGGGCTCATGAAATCAATACCTCGGATGGTAGCCCCTACTTTTGGGAAATATTCTCCAGAAACTATGGTGAATCACAGCAGTAAACACCTGTGTATTTAATTCTATTGGAAAATTATGAAAATTGAACTTGATCTATGTCAATCTAAAGCCTCAAATCAAATATCATGGTTCTAATCCATAAAGTTTCTCAAATGTTTCTGACTAAAAATGAAATCTGACAGACATTATATGATATGACAGGATGGAAAGGAAGAATATGGGTAACGTTATATACCCCTACGAAATCTGTGACATATTATATGGTATGACAGGATGGAAAAGAAAGGGTATGGGCAACACTATCTCCCCTCAGAAATCTGTGACAGATACTATGTTGTTGCAATTGTTTAATGCCATTTTTCAGCACATGCTAGGTTATACATGGCATCCAGTATAACTGGTGGAGGAAGAACCAGGGAAAACCCTATTGGAACTACCTACTTACAGAGAAGCCACTTGCAAGTTTTCTCACATGCCAACATTGGCAAAGTCCATGACTTGAACCCATGCAGACAAAGGTGAAATGGCAGTGATCGATAAAGGCTAGCAAAAAGACCATTCGACCCCCCCACCCCACCCTGAGGCCCCCAGGCACGACAGGATGGAAAGGAAGGATGTGTGATACTATCTCTCTGAAATCTGTGACATGATGGGATTGAATGGAAGGATGTATGTAATACTACATACAAAAAATGAGTGGTATTACCAGTATACCAGTTTATCACAGTATTTATTCCAGTGGTACATACCACTGTACTTTTTCACTGTACTAGTACTAGCTTCCATCAGTATGAAAATTCCAGAGGAATTTTTTACAACTTAAATGATATTAACAGCATTTTTTCAGTACAGTATTCATGACAAAAAGTTTTAAAACATCTTTTTGCACAAAACAATTGTATCTGTCACAAATTAATCACGAATATTACAAATATAATTATAATTATGATAGTATAATCACAATAATCACATATTTAATACATATCAAGTATGCCAATGTGGTAGCCAAATTTAATGTTGTGAAACATATTAGGACCAAATTCAACATTCTGAAAACTTCTGGATTAAAAAAACAAAAAAACCCCCCAAAACATGTCATATTTTAGTTATTTACCAGGGTATGTGGATGTGTGAAGAATATGTATTCCTTTGTAAGAATGCGAATCATTCTACGATTATCAGTAGTGCACTTGTTTTCTGTCTGAATTTTACATAATTTCTCAAGTCCACTAAATATATTTTCCTTTGGTGAGTGTGTTTTATGTTTACTGGGGGAGGGGTACACTGTGATTTTCTTTTAAACAGAAATATTTTCTTTTTTTATCTAATTAATATTTTTTCCAAATAACATCATGGATATAATATGGTGTTATTTTGCCATAATTCAGAGGAAGATATTTTCCAGCTATTGACCAACAGAAATTAAATCAAAAAGTATCAGACTAAGACCCAAGAACACTGAATTGCTGGTCCCTAACCGCTGTATGTTGTGATACATATCACAGTACATTCAGAAATACCATTATACAGATTTGTTGTGGTACACAGCTCTACTATATAGCACTCTGAATCCGAGACATTACAGGATGGAAAGGAACGGAAGAATATGGACAACACTTCATAACCCTCTGTGAATATGGCAGGGGGCGTAAGTGGCAAAAAATGCTGCCTGAAGAAAAGTCAGTGACTTTTTTAATCATATATGAGAGTCTACCTGCAGTAGGCCAAAAATACCATTTTAAAGGCCATCTACTACACATACCATTTTTTAGCTGAATCTACACCACCTTCTGAAAATTAAAAAAAAAAATTTCTTTAATTATTACATACACCCCAGCCCAAACATTGTATTTGTACATGTTCCATCAATGTATTTGAGAAACCAGCTAGAACCAGTCTACTGGGGACTGGAAATGTTCCACCAGTACATCGGCCAGTGCGATGATGCATGACTGAGCAAAATAACAGTTGATATGTGTATACAATATGCTACTGATTACCTTGTTGTTGGAATTTGGAGAGTTTAAGGCCAAATGTCAGATGTTTTTAGATATGTTATAAGTAATAAAGGAATAAAAGGTGGCCATGATGTCTTCTGATTCTTTGATGAAAATAGCAAACCTTTGGCAGAGTAAGTTTAGAGAAAGACCAACAATAATAAATGATTTCAGCAGACACACTCGAGTAAGTACAATGGTTTGTTGTTATGTTATTTTATTCTTCAAGATCTTTTAAGAGGACTATTTAGGGACAGCTCTTCAATATTTTGTTCAATTCATTACAAAATGCTGAAAAGTGTCCTTTCTCCCAATGCCAAGAAACCACTGGCTAAGATGTATAATATTACAACTTTAAGAATGCTTGAATATCAAAATTTAAGTGTGTGCTGGCGAATTGTAAAGGTCATGAGTTTCCACAATCTGATTAAAATCAGATCTCCACTGTAATACATGAAGATCTGACAGTGACTGCCTAGGGGTCATGTTCTGGTAACCTATGTTATTACCATAATTGCTAATTTTATCAACCAATCAGATGAAGTTTTATATCTTTGTGTTTGGAGACAGAGCACTGTGGATAAGAGCATGAATGTGTACCAAATGATTTGTTTCACTTGCAGATTTTTGAAAGCTGCATTTCTATTGGATAATTCAAAGGTCACTAGAACATGACCCTTAAGCAGTTGTCATCAGATCTTCATGTAGGACAGCAGAGATCTGATTTTAATCAGACTGGAGTTTCCATTGTGTTTCAACAGTATGCATCTTTTTTATTTCATAACCTTTGCATAAATTAAGTTCAATCCCTTGATGCAATATATCAGTTAACAATATATTACAAAATAATTCATTTTTGGATAAATTATTCCTCAAAGCATAAATACATAATGTATTTTTTCATTGATTATTTCAATTCTAAATCAATTTTTGTTAAAAAATTTACAGTGGTGAAACCTGCCAGCAGATTTTTTGGGATTTGAGCAATGAGAAAGTAGCCCTTGAGGATGAGATTCAGGAACACATTGCAAGTCCAAGTCAGGAACTTCCTCCATGGGGTGAACATAATATGGAGGAGTACTGGAGAGCAGTCAGCAGCAACCTTACGAACTAATCAACAGGAAAGCTGAAGTCTGAACTTCTTTGCAGACTGAGCACAGGTGTCCTGTCATACCATTCTAATACTGATATAGAGAGGACATTCTCCATTCTTTGCAAAATACCAAGTGATTCTGGGGAAAATATGGACCAGAAAACAGTTGAGAACCTGTCAAGTGTGAAACAGTAATTGTGGTGGATGTCATCAGTAGTCACTAGACAGTGATATCGTGAAGGAAACTAAAGATGCTATTGAAAGTCATTCCAAAAAATTCTTTGCAGTGAACTATAAGATAAAGTCTTCCTTTTTTCATTAATGAACAATATACTGACTTTATTTTCGCAACAATGCCATCAGAATCTGAATCTGATTTATGTTCAAAACTTGCTGTTTTCTTATACTATGAAGGGAATACATAGTATGGCAAAAAATGAACTTATTTATTTTCAGTCCCCAATGTATACCAATAATATATCTACTGGTTTAGAAGTCAATCTACTGATCAAATTTTGTAAATCTGCTGTTCTGAAATCCAGGTTCTGTCACATGTGTATTTTATATTTCCTTATTTAGCTACTTAAAATCATAAAATACTAACATGTCATCTGGTCTGATGTTTATGAAACCAACCAAAATCATTAAGGGGTTCAACACCATGATGACCTTCCTCTTGCACACTAAAGAAACTTATCTGAAAAGAAATGATTGATTTTCCTACAAGCTTTTATGTAACTCAGTCGTTATAATCACTGATGATATCAATCAGTCCTAATTGCATTTAATATTCAAGGATAATTGGAAATGAATCCTGGGTCTATCACACTGAAAAAAATGTTGCAAATTGCAAACAAATGTTTCAGAAATAAATCAATAAAATTCAGAATTCTTCAATATGATATCTGACATAACACTTGCACATGCCTTAACAAGCACGTAACCCTTCTAACTGGTCAAAACTCAAAAACAAAAAATCAGTACTAAATGCAATAGTCTCACATTTTTAAGTTTAATTTTTGGGGTGAGTGTGTGTTTTGGATTTTTAACATCGTTTTAAAGATTTTTCGGTCATATCGCTATGATGTTTACAGTGTGGCAGTTTATAGTGATGTCTAGCACTGGGGCATCATGCCACAGACATGTAGCATGATGTCCCACCCAGTCACATTATCCTGACAACCAGGCTGACCAGTCCTACAACCTCTTAATGCTGAGCGCCTAGTGAGGCAGCTGTTAGTACCATTTTTATAAGTCTTTGGTATGATTCGGCCGGGGTTCAAAGCCACGACCTACCGCATCCAAGGTGGACGCTCTAACCTCTAGGCCACCGGAGTGGTCCAATTTTTAGGGTTACATCATCCTTGAAAAATTAATCATTCATTTGTTTGTTCAATGCAACCCTATCAAAATATAACATTTACATGTACCTACTCAGGGGAGGGCTCTCAACATACATAAAGTGAGCTAACTCTTCTAGCATGTACATATATGTAATAGGAACATATGACTTCTTGAGTGAGTGCTTCTTATGTCATGATTTTAATGCAAATGCTGAAGGTGATATCTTGAATATGACATTTTGAAACAATTTAACTGGAATAGGGAACCATAAGTAGGATCAATGAAAAATATCTACTGGAATGTGATGAGAAACTTTGAGAAAATGCTTGAAAAAAACATAAAGACCTATAGACACCCCATCACAAAGGTCATCTTCAGTGAAAACCCTTAAAGAACTGTGCCTTGTCTAACAACACCTGGGAACAATTAACTGTACTGTAGAGAAACTTAGAGAAAATGCTTTAGAAAATCCAGTAAGACATGCCTATGGATTACATCTGATGGACACCTGGTCAAAAAGGACATTCATAATAGAATTGTCCTTATAAACAAACATTTGTACAATGTGGATCAAGGACACTTTTTTTTCTAACCCTAAATGTCCATGCTTAAAAAGAAATTTGAACTTTGTCACAAAATCAACAAGACTATTGTCTAAGAGAAATTAACAAATGTACATCTGTTAACTTACTTGCCAGACAATGAAAAAACCAATTGGGAGTCCGAGTTTATTACCAGAACTTAACTTCACTGAAAAAGGGAAAAAGGTTTATGTTCCCATGCACATATAAAGGCAGCACTGAGATTTTCATATGAAAAAAGGAGAACTTTATCCTATCTCTCTGCTGTCCTTGAAAGACATGCTTCTTTGTACAGTCAAATGTCCATCTTCCATAAACATATATTGATTGTATATACTGTTCACTAATCAAAACCAATGGAATTTCCTCTGGAAGTAATTTTTTTCTTCATTATATTATCTAGTTTACCTGGATAATGAATTTCCTGTAATAGATCAATGGAAGTCAGGATAAATAACTGTTAAGCATGCCATTTTAATCACTTTTGAGATGTTCCAAACTGATGCCACCATAAATCTACAAGTGAATAGTATAAAGCCGTGATACTTTCTGAACACCAGACTGAGATTTGGCCAAATATTCTGTGACTTGGGAAATTCTGTGGGATTTGATTTTTCTCTAAGGTCACCTATATGCACTGATCCAAAATTCAAATTGTCCCTTGGTTCACTTCTACCACACATTTAACACATGTAGGTTGCATTCTGTTTAGTATATGCACTTAGTCATTACTCAAATAACTGTTGACATTCTATGTACAAGTTAATTTAAAAATGAATTTATTATGAAACATTTGCACACTGTACCTAGGTACCCGATCAAAGGGAAACTGTATTCAATGTGTACAAACCTGAAGTCAGCCAATATTTTTTTAAATTCCAGTATCCTATAAATATCATTACCTAATGTCATCTGGTACAAAGTCCAAGAATTCATCCTCATTTTCTGATAAAGTTCTGAAATCCTCCATCATCATCTAGTAAATCATCATGGTCTAATCATTATAAATATCATCTGACTCCCTTTCCTTGGCCTCAATCATATGCAAATTCTTATTTAGAAACAGAGTTTAAGCTTTCTAAGTAACATCTTGATCGTACAGCTGTGAAATCTATTCAAGGATGCAACCAAGCACATGCCATTTGTGTGGTAAGATCAAATAACCACCCTCTATTTGCCACTGCACCACACTTGTGGCTCAAAAAGTTGTCACATGGGGAAACAAGCTATGGATTAAGGTCAGTTATTTACTGCATGAGGCAGACCTCTAGTTGGCACTGAAAAAGTACATGTATTTATAGCTCAATCAAACTGATTGTCAACTTGAAAACTGAGTGCTGCCTTTACAAGCATGGTCAGAAAACTTGTATATGGTAAATGGGTACCCTATGGCTCATTTTAATACACAGATACCCCTTGGCATCTTTAATAGAGGGACAACTTGGAATGACCCATTTTCTACTACACCTATTACAAAAGATTTTCCATTTGGCATCGTTAAGATTAGATGTTTAAACCTTGTTCAAGAACTTCTCTTTGCACACACATCATCTGTGATGAATGCAACATTTAGGTGGAGAATCTGTGGGGTGTTATGTATGAAAAAGCCACTGTGCTGCAACAGGAGGTCTTTCTTCTGAGGTCAAATCCTAGGATAGTCCACCTGTAGATCGAGACCACTGAACCACAATTACTTGGGCCAACGAGGGGCTATCAAAATGAACTGAGCAGTGGAGATCCTTACCTTGTGATGTACCTGTTGGATCATCCTGAATGGGGGAAAGGGTAAGCGGACAGATGATCCCACTTCAGGATGAAGCTGTCCACTTCCCAGGCCTCTGTTCAGGGACTGGAAAAAGGTAGAAGTTGGAATAGAGAGTATGCAACAGATTGGTCAAGAGACCATTCCATGAGGACCATCTACCCTTTTCTTGACAGACAGTCTGCCAAAATGTTGTTTTTGCTGGGAATGTGATGAACATTGAGGGTAATTCCTTGCCAGGAGGAGGCTCAAACCTGCATACAGAGATAAGGTGCATATGTACCTCCTTATCGCCTGAGGCAAACTACCACCAACATCTTGTCAGGAGACCATCACATAACCACCCTTTTTTGTTGATGCACCCCTGATGGATTAAGAACACTGCCCTCATTTCCAAATTGTTCATGATAAGGGCATGACTCAATTTCCACCCATTACTAACCTCCCTTTGGTAGAGGGCCAACTAACCCTCAGTCTTGCAAATCCCAAAAATTTGGGGAAGATAAGGATCTTTATTCATTCCTCTATGAGTACATCACTGCTTTGCAAGGTCCAAGACCTTGTCTGACTGTCGGCTGCTAAACCAACAACCATCTGCCAACTTGCAGCCTGAACAAGACAGACAAGTGGGGTTCCTGTGACCAAACCTACCCAAAACCTGCTTAAATGCTGCTGTAAAAGAGTGCTAAAATACAGTCGTTTTGGAGACGGGGGTTTGAAACTAATTTTAATGATGCAATACTTACTGGTCACTATTGCACAACTTTTACTTTTCTGTGCCAAAAAACCTCATTCATTCTATGTGAATACATCCTCCCACAAAGTGGAAAATTATCAATAGGACACAGTCCACTCTTGCATCTCACATGCCCATGTGCAAAACAATCATCTTTCTGATAGATGATTACACCAGGACATCAGAACAGAGTAGGAGGAGGTCATTAGGCAATAGCTATGGGTAAGTATTGCATAGCTATAGTTAGTTTAACCCCTCCCTAAAGTACAGATGAATTTGCAAGTTAGGTGGGTAAAGCTGGGTAAAAAAGGTACAAGGGACCAATTACCCTGAGGTGGAGGGGCCGACATCCTGCAAGGATTCAATGGAATAATAAGGGGACAAAAAGGAGGGGGGACAATGCCAGGCCCTAGTTTGTCTTATCACTCATCAAGCTGAACAGATGTTCTTCCCATTCAGGTGGGTGCAACCCGCTACCATGACACAAGCAGTGCACTTCCTTCCTCTTGGTAGTCAGCATAACACTACCCTAAGACAAGCAATGCATTTCCTTCTTTGCGGAAGGTAGTATCATGCTATCTTGATTGAATGATGCACTTAATAATTTTGAAAACCAATCAATGATTAATTATTAATTGATTAAATATAGCTGCCGCATGAGAGAATGCATCAATTTTAGCTAAGGACTAACTGGTATATAGCCGCATGACAGAAATGATCAAAGTAATGCATCAATTTTAGCTAGGGTCTAACTGGTACATAATCAAAGTTTGTGTAATGAGGTGTGATTTACCCTTTAGGCCTATTTTATGATACAAAACAATATATACTTATCTATATGTTGTTTTTTTTTAAATAAATAATATGGAAAGACTTGCCAAGAAAAGCTAGTAAATCAAAACAAAAATGCTTGGAGATCGTGTACATGTCTTTTACCAATCACTTAACGTGTATTCTTTTTTATACAATTTACAAATCACTTTTGTCAGGATTAGATTGTCTTTATTTCCCATACAATCTCCCCTTTTCTGGAACCTAAAGTAGGCCCACACTTTCAATCGTTTACTCAAGGAAATTCAGAAGTTCACTTTCACTTTTGCTTGCCTTTTTTAAAGCAAGTCACTTATATCACAGCTAAATTGTGTTTCAAAAATAAATAAAAAACACGACTCAAACAAACTATTCGTAGTTTCATTAATTTAGCATAGTCTATACCATCATTTCTATAACTGTATTATTAATATATTTGGGGATTCTTCTAACTCAACAGTAATAATAATTTAATAAATTTATCTGCACAGTAAGGAAACTCTATCATAAAAAGTCATACTCGATTAATCAATCAAACTGTTTGAATGAGTGATCTTCAAGGAACTCGATTAATCGGAACAGCACTAGTAAAACTGCTGTTAATCCATGAAGCAAAGGCAAATTTATCAACAAAAATATTGCAGACATTACAGAAATGTGACCCCCCCCCCCAAAAGGACAGTGCATACAGGTTATGTATCTGTGGGCTGGACCAAGGGGAGTCTAGTTTTCCAAAATCTTTAGTTTCACCCCATTTGAAGGATGAATTCTTGTCATAGTCAGGGTATTTTCTGTCCAGAAAAGTACTTGTTTTGCAATGGCAACACTCCTGTATTACTAATATTAATCCACTTTTTCTCAGTGGCATGCATATATTATATCATAAATGTATATCTCATCAATTTCAACATAAATGTAAAGCAATGAAAGCTTTTTCATAATTTTGTTCCTTTGATGATGAAGAGAAACTGTAAAATCTCCTTTCAGTACATATTATAATTCTTGTACACATCATCCTCATGATTAGAATTCTGATGCTGTGTAACAGTCTTGTCTTAAACCAACTGACTTCCTATATCATGTGATAAGCAATTCAAACATCACAATATTGATTTTCATTAGTAACTGAAATATTAAATCTCAAAGGTGCCATATCGCTCCACAAGTCAAATATATTCTGACACAACAAGGATCATAACTTCTGCTCTTATGTTCATTACTATACAGTGTCAAAAGTCATGGTACATATGCATTTTTTTGCATATGTGAATTTTTTTTTAAAAATTTACAATACGCTCTACCCCATCCCAAATCCCAAACTTCTGCTGAGTTTGCATTCAGGATTGAAAACCATTATTATTTACTTACCCATTCATGTACAAAAAATTAGGCCAAAATATTATTAACTTCCTTCAGTTGTTATTGAATTGTTATTAAAAGCAAGATTACAGATTAGCTATGTAAATGTGACATTTAAACTTACCCCCAGGACCCTATCCAGGAACCAAAACCTTTCTTGTGCACTACTCATCCTCTTGAAATATTGTTCAAATTACCACCACTTAATCTCTGTAGACTGAGCTTTGCTTACCTGGCTTAACAAACTGATGGACAAATGCACAGACACATGGATCACAACATATCCATGTAAATCTGTATTTGCATACCTGTTATCTTGTTATAAGCAACTACCATATACACACTCTTACAGATCAAGTCCAGCTGCAAACAATCTAGACCCTGATCTGCCATTGCATAATGTGCCAGCATATTAGAGTGTAAGTGACTTGTTTTACTGATACTTCCAAACAAACTGCAGAAAACCAAATCTGTGATGCATTATGCAACAGAAGATCTAGGTCTGTGCAGTTTGCAGTTGGACTCTTCCTATAAGCAAGTACATACAGTATTCAATGAATTTCCCACTCTCACTCTCCAAATAGAGATAACACTTAAGAACTACTAGCATGCCATTATCTCCCTTTAAGACACAATAGTGTTATGTGTAGGCTTGTACAAAAGTAACAAAAGAAAAGACTGAAGTCAACAAGCTTTGTAAATTTAACAAAATTTATTTCCCTAGAAAACAAGGTAAAAATATGAAATAGGACTTACGGTTTGTGAATCTAATCCAAAAATTAATCCTAGAATTCAAAAATATAAGTCCTATCACTAAAAAGTTCTAATTCAATCTAAGTTTGAATCTCGATGAAGTTCCAATATGGAAGGAGATGATGTCCTATATAACCAGTCTGTGTTGATGTGTCAACAGTTCCCTGTTGAGTCACCAAGAATATAATTCCGACTTTAGAATTCTGAATAATTTTTAGTAAATGTCTTTGTCCAAGAATTTCGATGAAGAAGAGTATTTTCTAGGGTAAATAAATTATTTTAAATTAAAAAAACTCAAATCAAATGGCAACAACAGGAATACGTTTCACCCTCAAGGTATTATTTTACAACTGACTCAGAAACACTGAGATTGAGAATTAAACCCAACTAAAATGTAATTTCAAGCCCACGTGATGGGTCACGTGATCACTCACTACAAGTCAATTAGCACGTAGGCTAGAATAGTCCTAGCTAAGAATCATTGATTCCCACACTGGAAATGAATTTAAAAACAGCTGTTTGCAACAGAGTTAACACATGGGCTGAACATGACCTTGGTAATGACCAATCATTTTCACTTAGTGTTTACAAAATCGGAATCAAGATCAAGAACTAGTCAGCTAAAAATACAATGAAGCAATCATTTTGCGTTCTAATCAGGCTAAAAGAACTGAACTGAATTTTTCTAGAAAAATGTCAAATCCAGTGAATAAAGTTATTACAATAACAAATAATGAAATCAAAATAAAATAAGAGAATTTAAATCTAACACAAGTAATTTAATTACATATACGTAACAATAGTGATGGTATTAAAGGATGTTGCGATTATTTATAACAAGCATGCTGATTATTCAAATCATCTGACATAAAAATCTATGAAACTGCATAATGATTTTGAACATCCAGTCCAAAGCAACACCTCAAAATAAAAACTTCAAGTCCTGTCATCATCATCCCATTTACAGAAAAGTGTCTGCACAGAAAATCAATTTTAAAAACTAACAGAAACTAGAAACTGGAACCCGCCAGCAAAAAAAGAGATGTAGAATAGACCCATGTGCCCTCCTGTATGTCATCAGAGGAAACTAATGGAGGCACAAGCCATAATAATAATAATAACAATAATAATAATACATGTAATAATAATAAAGACTTTATTTAGAGAAGGTAACTCAATTAGTCACAGAACTAATCTACCTTGAGGCCTTTTATCTGTTATGTACAATATATACAGTATATACAACATGATGTGAAGAATCTGGCTCGACACTAAATAATTAAGTGATTTTAAAAGTCAAAGTATCAAGCCTGGAAACACATCCACAAGACCTCTGTGAACACATAAATATATATAAAAAATCAAATATCATCCTGCACTGAAAAATTCAACTGTGAAAATGATGCAAAATTACAGAAAAGCAGGTGGTATTTATTGTACTAGAACTGTCCAATTGTTTTAAGATTTCATCCATTTGAGACATTGATTATGAAAAGAAGAAATGCTAACAGTCTGCCTTATATCACTGGGAATGTTGTTCCATACCAGTGGACCAGTATATTGAAAACTTTTTTTAAACAATTCCTTCTTTGGCCTTGGTATAAAGTAATTTTTACATCTTATGGACCTTAAATTTAGAGTATCAACAGCATCTCTTTGGAGAAAGATATTGCTAAGATAGACAGGAATGGCTTTTCTGGATACTTTATACATCAATTTGGCCTTTCTAAGAAATATTCTTTCATGTATTGTTAAAACCTTTATATTATTCATTGCATCCTGGAAATTGTCTATACATTGATCTAGAATTAAATGGCAAGCCTTCTTCTGGAGTCTTAAAAATGTTGTTACATTTGAATTAGAGGTATTATCCCAAATTACATTAAAACAGTCCAGATATGGCTGAATTAACTTTTATAAAAGATGACCCCGTAGTGAATATGATTAGTGTGCCATCCTCAGTACAAAAAAGGGTGCAGGTTTGAATTCTACCATTGCATCAGCTTGGATCCAAATTGCATCTTACAACTACATGTACTTAAATCTGAAACTAAATGAACTTGACAATTTACAACTACTTGCCTTCGAAATGAAAGAGTTGGACAACAAAAGTGCTCCAGTTAGCACTGGCAATTTAATATGTTACCACTGCATATGTTAGCATGCTTTTATAAAGAATTTAACTTGGGTCCTATATCAGCATGTATCTCAACAAAGTACACAAGTGTTTGGAACTATACTGTTGGACTGACATACTGTGTCTGCTCAGCTGGTCAGCCTAGTGATAATATACAAAACTGGATAGTGGATTTTTAGAGATAGCAAGGGTGGTTTACTTAGTGGCATTGTACCAAGTGCAATGTACTTATGACCAGATAAATGACATTCAACAAGAAATTGGACTAATCCCCACAATATGGTTGGAAACAGTTACAAATCTATTCTAAAATGGGATTAGTAATACCAGAAGCAACAATGGCAAGGAAAAGGATGAAGAAAAAAAAACCCAACACATCTTGCTCTAGGACAGTCATTACTTGATTATTTTCCCCTGAATTGCCCTCTTGAGGCAAAGTGTTGAAAAATCAATTGTGTAGCTGTTGTTAATAGTGTACCATAGTGGTCCCCAATGTCAACATTTGTAGTTTGTAGGTCACTAAAACATTCAGTCATCCATCAGCATCCTATCACTATCAAATATCTTAAATTTCTGAGTAACAGACAGAAATAGCACAAAAGAATTCTTACGCAAATATAACTAAATAGTATATTTAATGAATGTGTGCTTATTATGTCTTTTTTCCCAATCATTTTATGAACATCTGGTGTGTTGATTTTGTCTTTTGCCTGAGAATTATAGGTAACACTTGTTTGTTTTTCAGAACAACTTCAGTTAGTGCCATCATGTGGAATCTGGCTAAAAGATGTACAAGGTCTGGGATGTGATTGTAGAATTCATGCTAATTTAAAACAAGATTCCAAAGTGATTCTGAGATTGCTCTCCTATCTGATATCTACCTCAAAGACAAAGGCATGTGCAGCTGTCCAAAAAATTGGTGTTATTGTATTGCTTGCTGACATGTTATGGTTTGTCTGTTCGTAACTGTGGCCATATTTAATGACTAAATGGCATCATCTAAACAAACTTGAAAGGTCTTCATAAAAGGATGCTTTCACATGAATTATATCAAATTCTGTGTACATTTTTTTTCAACTTTTAATAATAAATCACATATCAGCATCTAAACTACAAAACTGAAAGACCTGTCAAATTTGATCTAATTCTGTTCAGTCGATTTTGAGAAGTCATTTCAAGTTCTTTTTTATTTTTAGTAACAGAAACCATACTTAATAGGTATCATTTAAACAAACCTAAAAGGTTACTTTGCCTTGTTGTTTTCTGTCTAATTTAGTTGAATTCTGTTTAGTGCTTTTCTAAAATAAGCTCTCTGAAGGCCATTCATCTTTTAGAAACTGCCATCAGATCAATATTATTTGCAAAATATGTATAGCCTTTATGCCAGGATGCTATTAGACCTGATTAAATTATGTTCAGTAATATATTTAGATACGTAATGTTTTTTGTTTTTCATGTTTCTTCTTGTTGGAAGGGTTGGGGGTTGTTATATTTAGTAATGGCAAACCAGCATTTATTCTAATACTAAACTTTACAGAGAAAGGTTCCCATTATTTGAAAAGGAAGGGGGTGGTCTAAATATAGGTGAGATTTACTTCATCAAACAAAAGAATGACTTTCATGCATTTGGTCAAAGTTCTGGTGTTATTTTTAAAACAACGTTAATATGAATCCTGCAATCACAAATCTTACAATACATTCTGGGCATACATAACTGTTGCAAATGGGCAACATTTGCAAACAATTTAAAAGCCCTTGTAGAGGATGCTTCCCATATAATTCAGCCAAATTCTGTTCAGCAGTTTTGAAAAGTCATTTTAAGATTTTTTTTGTTTTTAGTAATAGTCCCCATATTTGATGGTACATCTCCATTATCTGTACAAATCAGACATGCCTCCATGCTACGATGGCTTATGTCAAATTAGCTGAATTCTTTTCTACAGTTTTTGAGTGTTATCTGAAGGTTTTTTTATTTCTAGTAATAGTGGCCATATTTGATAATAATAATCATAATAATAATAATAAAGACTTTATTTAGAGAAGGTAACTCAATTAGTCACAGAACTAATCTACCTTGAGGCCTTTTATGTGTTATGTAAAATATATACAGTATATACAACATGATGTGAAGAATCTAGCTTGACACTAAAATAATTAATTGATTTTAAAAGTTAAAGTATCAAGCCTGAAACATATCCACAGGCATCTGTGAACACATAAACATATATAAAATATAAAATATCATCCTGCATTGAAAAATTCAACTGTGAAAATGATGCAAAATTACAGAAAAGCAGGCAGTATTTATTGTACTAGAACTGTTCAATTGTCTGAAGATTTCATCCATTTGAGACATTGATTATGATTATGAACAGATGCTAGCAGCCTGCCTTATGTCACTGGGAATGTTGTTCCATACCGGTGGACCAGTATATTGAAAACTTTTTTTAAACAATTCCTTCTTTGGCCTTGGTATAATGTAATTTTTACTTCTTATGGACCTTAAATTTGGAGTGCCATCAGCATCTCTTTGGTGAAAGATATTGCTTAGATAGACAGGAATGGCTTTTCTGGATACTTTATACATCAATTTGGCCTTTCTAAGAAATATTCCTTTACGTGTTGTTAATACCTTCATATTATTCATTGCATCCTGGAAGTTGTCTATACAATGATCTAGAATTAAATGGCAGGCCCTCTTTGGAGTCTTAAAAGTGTTGTTATGTTTGAATTAGAGGTATTACCCCAAATTACATTACAATAGTCCAGATATGACTGAATATAACTTTTATAAAAGATGACCCTATACTGAAGAGGAATGTATGTTTTGATTTTCCTCAATAGCCAAAGATAAGAATTAACCTTTCTTGAAACATGTTTAATGTGAATAGACCAAGTGAGATTGTTATCTACACATACACCAAGAATTTTATCCTGAGAGGTCACATTAAGGCTCACACTGTCAAACAGAACCTGGAGTTTGTCATTATCTAGCCTTGTTCGTTTTTGTTGCGTTGTAACTAGTAGGGCTTTCA
The DNA here is from genome assembly GCA_016617855.1 of Megalonaias nervosa. NCBI lineage: Eukaryota > Metazoa > Mollusca > Bivalvia > Unionida > Unionidae > Megalonaias > Megalonaias nervosa. Next base: position 171,919 of record JAECUM010000758.1, read on the forward strand.
TTTTTTCTGTATTTATGATCATACTGTTTTCCTTGCACCATACTTGAAGTCTGTTGAGAGCATCTTGTTAGTTATTTTCAAGTACCGTTTTGGTTTTATCCACCTCAGACAGTGTAGTATCATCTGCATAGAGGTCAGTTCCAGTCTTAAGAGGTAAGTCATTGATGAATAGAATGAATATTGATGATTAAATAATAATTTCTATTTTAAGTAATGGTAATCATACTGATGTTAATTCTGCATCATATGTACAAAACTTCAAGACCTCCATACCAAGATGCTGGTTTTAATTCAATCATATTTTGAGTTTTTGAAAAGTCATTTTAATATTTTTCTTCCTTCAATTTTTAGTTCTGGTCAGCATCATTTCTGGGATACAAAACTGAAAGGCCTCTATGCTATTATGCTTTCTATCAAATTTTTGGTCAAATTCTGTTCTAAGAAAGTGTCACCTGAAGATTTAATATTTTTTACTAACGGCCATATTTGATGGTACATCTGCATCATCTGTGCAAATCTGAAAAGCTTCCACACTGGATATTTTCCAAGTTATTTTATTATTTTTTTTAAACCCACCAAAGACATTTCCTTGTTTTATTTTACTATTAAACTTTAGTAGCTATAGGGCATCCTACTTGGTAGATTTTAGTGGCCATTTCAAACAACTGGTTACAAAGCCTAATAATTTAGTTGCCTTATTGAATCAGAGCAGAAATCAAAGGAAAGTTTTAATTAGGGAAAATTAAAGAGTAATTATGAAAAAGCAAATGGTTATTTTTAATGAAGACTTTTCTACCATTTCTAAAATGGGATCTGGGGTCCATGGCCTTGGGAATTTTTATACAAAAAGGCAAAACCAGGTAAATTGTCAATTTTCTTCACATTTTTAATTCACAAAACTTCACAAATAAAAGATTCTTAAACATTTAAATAATTCAACAGCCTAGGTTACTTTGCCTCTTTAGATTCCTTGCGACACTCATTAGCGTAATTTCTCTTCAAAAGTCAGTTTAATAAATCAAAGTGTATTCCCCCAGGGCAAATTTGGGAGCAAAAATGTCAGTGAATTCTTTTCTTTAAATGTAATTTTGACTTTTATTATGAACTAAGTAAACTGAAACAAACAAATTAACAAGATCTCATGCCCATCTAATTATAGTGGCAGCTGGACTGGGGGTAGGCCATGTAGTAAGAATATTATCTGCATGAATTTATTGGATTTTCAAAAGTGGGAACTTTATTTACAGCAGCGTGCTCAAAATGATGAACCTATTCTCTATGCCACAATACACCCTGGAAAAATTCATGAAAACGCAATTGCTAAGTACAGATCTGATCATACTATATAGCTCCTTGTCGCATGGATAAAACAGAACTCAAAGCCATACTTAACATAATGTATACACATGCATCAGTAAGTGCAGATCACTGTCCTTAGATTCTTTTTTTGTCACTGTGCCTGACTGGTGTCTTGTTGCCACTTAATTTTGTGGGCTAAATCAATCTCAGCAAGAGTCACCTAAAGGATAGTCCGAGTTTCCTCTGACCCTTGCCACCTCAGTTTTGATTTTTGGACATTTATGTTTGGGTTTAGGAAATGAATTGTGTAAGAATCAAGCTATGACCATTTCTTCATTTTAACTGCAGTGTGTTCAAACCATCTGATATTCCTGAGCCAAAGGATTTTTAGACAAATCAGATTAGTCCGCTGTATTAGCTGTAAGATTGACACCAGTTTCATTTAGGATAAACCAGACACCATTATGAGACTTTTGGTGAAAATCCAATGTTGTTATAACACTCTATGACTCCACGTTCAATAAAAGCAATAATAAGAAATTCAAGATGGTGATCATAATGGATACCTGAATGGCACCATTTTCATTTAGGACCAATTAGAGATCATAATTAGTCTTTTACTGAAATCCCCATGATGGTATGACCATCTGTGTTTTTGGAGTAACAATAGTGTCAATAGGGTTTTCTGTTCTGAAGGAGCAGCAAAAACAAAATTTTTATGTTCGCTGCAGAGATGGTTGTACTGGATGTCATATTAGTAACATTTTCCTTTACAACAAATTCAACATCATAATTAGTCTTTGTAAAACTCCCATGTTGATATTGTTATCAGGAGGAATAGCAATAACAAAATTTTCAATATGGCTGCTGTGGTGGCCATATTGGATGTGTGAGCAGCACCAATTTGGACCAAATAGACTGTAGAACGAATATGTGTGTAATGTTTCAAGGCAATACCCCAAATAATTTAGGAGGAGGAGTAATAACAAACATGTGCTAAAGGACAGATGGACATAAAAATTGATCTTATATGAACTTTGTTCTGCGAAACTGTTTATAGAGATAATACATATCCAAAATGGAGAGCTTCCAACGGGGACAAAAGGAAGCTAACTCTTGTAGCATGTGTATACAAATGATGGGAACACTGTTCATGACAATGTTAGTGCATTCTTATTAGGGCCCCACTTAACTAATTCAGCCCCAATCCCGCCTGAAGACATGAAGCTGAACCCTACTTCCAAGCTCTGTAGCATCAAGGTCATTTAAAATAAAACAAAGTGGGTGGCATTACAGAATAGCAGACAGAAGAATGTAGTTTCTGAGAGCTGATTTAGTTTACACCAAAAATCCGCCCATTGCTGGGATTGGATTTTGTGTCCGGATTTTAGACTTTTGTGCCCATGACCTAAGGCAGACCTTTCTGAACTGCAAACAGACAGGTGGACCTTTGCAAAAAAGCAGGATAAGTTGGGGATTGGAAGTAAGAAGTGGCCATGAATCAAAAATGATGGGTCCAATAAGCAAAAAAGAAAAAGAAAAAAAAAGGAACTCCAACTTTTACCCTTCTGCACATGTGCGAGTCAAATAGCCAATGAAAACCGATGTTTCTACCACAATTAGCATCAGTGTAAACGAAAAACTCTTGGAAGCAGATGTATTTGGATGCAGTTAGAATTAACCTCCAAAATACATTTCCTAATCCAATTTCAGGCTAAAATGACAAAAATCTCCATGACCGAATGAGTTAAACCTTTCATTCCAGCTTAACTTTTCAAGGAATTTCAACCAAATCTGGTTTGAATCTATACTGATGAAACTTCTTTTAAGTTGATTTCCAGCAGTCAATGACATCATTTATAAGAGTTATGCATCCAGATTTGGTCATGGCAGCATAACTTACAATGGTTTGTTAGATTTCAACCAAAATACTGTATGGAGCTTTATATGGACACGACTCTGGAAGAGTTTAATTTCCAACATTCCACAATTTCATTTACAGGAGTTCTGCCCCATGATTATCTCCCCTCCTTGGTCAAATTTAGTACATCATTTACAGGACTTGTGCCCCCCCCCCCCCGACTGCCCATCCTTCTGACTTTGGTTTCTTCAGCATTTCTTCACCAAGGATTTATTGGATTTTCACCAAATATGGCATGCAGTTTTATACTGATGAGACCTTGAAAGCGTTTGATTTCGAGCATTCCACATGATCATTTAGAAGTGTTATGGCTGCTGAATGCTGGTCCTCCTTTGATTTCCACAGCATAACTACTTAGGAATGTTGGATTTCAAGTAAATTTATCATGCACCTTTGATATTGGTGAGACCTTCAATGAGTTGGATTAAACATCGACACAGGAGTTATCTCTTGTGAATATCCATTCTTCCAAGTTTTTATGTTTAATGACTTGCTATGCAAATTGACTGAGCAGGACTCTTTGTGGTGTACCCACTGGTAATAGCTCTAGTTATGATAAATTTTATCAGGATAATATTTTTCAAGTGCAGTGTATATATCGCAGTTGGTTTACCTGTTTACATTCACTGTTTAGTCATATAATATGAAAAATCCATTTCTCATCCCCCATTTAATTTCCTCCTGAAAAATATTGAAGGACTTTCTTGTGGTAAATATTCTATATGTGGTAAATATTCTATACATTTGCTTTGATGTAAAGTGACAACAAATGAGCAAAACAAGAAAGCTACAATACTGTGGTTATCTGGTAAAGCAGCTGAGAATAAAATAATTTTTGGAGCACTCGCCAATCCAGATGATTTAAAAAACATGCACATTACCAATTTATAGTCTTAAACTAAGTAATAAAAAAGAGAGAAATGCAACAAGCTTTGTAAAATTCAACAAATAATTTAATTCCCTGGAATACAAAGTGAAAAATGTAAAAAGAACTTACGGTATTGTGAATTAAATTCCAAATAATCTTCAAATTTCTAACACAAGTCCTAATGATTAAAGTTCTGAATAAACTTCATTGTTATTCCAAAACAAATCAAACACTGGAAGTGTTGATGTGCCTATGATTGCCTGTGTTGTTGTGATGTGCCAAAAATCTGTTGTTGAGTCACAATAATACAATCCAAGAATATATCCTTATTTGAAGTTCATGATAAATCAAAGTCTCTATTTCCAAGAATGTTAATTCTGAGCACTTTGTATTTCTAGAGAAGGATATTTTACATTAAATAATTTAAATAAATAAATTCCAACCCAAACACAATACTGGACACAACAATAATACAACTGATTCTACTCAGATCTTACAGCATAAATGAATAATTTCTAAAGAAACAAGATTATATAGTCCTCAGCTTGACCTCGGATCACAATTAGCATTTTCTATTAAAAAAATATTACCTAATGGAGTATTTCATTCTGGAAGGTTCCAAATGTTTACAAGAAAAAATGTGTACATTGGAGACTTTTATGCCAAGAAAACTAGAAAACCATGCAGTAGTCTGTATCTACAAAGACTGATTCAAAGCCTATAATGCTGTAAGACTTAATTTTATTAGACAATGTAGGGACATGTAATAATGATACATGTTCTTGAATAAACAAGTTACAGATAAGGGTATTTGTGACCCCTGTTTTTCTTCTAAATGACCACATTTTTGACCTAATAGGGAACAACAGGCCATACTTTTTCCATTTCTGGAATGAACACATCTTTTTTTCTCCATCTCATAAGAGGACTTCATACCCATATTTGTGCTATCTAGAGGGCACAGGGTAAGTGTATAGTATTTGTTGTACACTCAGTGTAAAATAAATAGATTCATTGCTGTATTTACATCTTGTAATCCTTTCAATACAATCACCCAAGATGATGTTACAGGTCGCTGAGTGAAATAAATGGCCACTTAACTGATCTGCATACATGCCTTATATAGGAAGTAATTGCAATAGTCTAGATGAAATAGTAAATTTTATCCTCCAGGTGTTGCCTAACTTTGATGTCCCTACTTTAAATTGTTACCTCAAAGGTTAGATGCCAATGCATCAGAATTATATAAAAGGTATACAACTTCATTTGATCGTCTAAAGGAGAAATGAAGTTTCAGCTGAGAAAACCTGACTATTGAAAATGTATTAGAAACTTAATTAAAACTATAAAGTTATTGACAGATTCCATAAATAAAAAATATCTATCAATATGCACATGATATATACCAAATTTCAAAGTGATCCATCAAAAACTGCAAGACAAGTTGCATTCAAAAGATTGTCTTTCAATACATTCAGCTGCAGTACAAAACTGGCAATAACTCTAAATTGCAATAGCAAACCTTGCTAGGGTAAAATGATTTACTATATGCACATCTTCAGCTGATGATCATAACATGTACAAAGTTTCATGGAGATCCATTTAAAACTCTGGAATAGCTGTGTTCACAATGTACTCTCACACACTACATCCAGATCCAAGCCAAAAAGAGTAGTTACAATAAGAGGTACAAGTGGGCCTGATATAAAAGTATTTACCAAGTTTTGATCAAAATCTTATCAGAAATATAGCTGCTTAACTACTGACAAGCTCATCCAATCTGATATAAGATCACAATATTAATATGCAGCATTCATGATCATATTCAACCAAGATCTTGATTACATAGGCCTATTAAAACATTTGATAAAAATCTAATTTAAAAAAATACAGTCACTAATTTGATTAAAACAAAAATCAGCCAGTGAGATGCAAGATCACTCAAAAATATTCAAAGGTATCACTTATAAAAGCTCTTTTTAAAAAAACAACTTGATGATATTAGTCTATTTAAAAAGTCTGATTAATACATTAGGTGTTTGTTGCAACACATGCAATTTTTCAGGTATGCAACTGTTTACACTGCTGGGTACTCTGGCTTGGCATGAATGGTTGTTAAACTAAATTGGCTTACTACAATGGGCCCTGGAACGAGTATTCTGTCATTACTTTAACTCATTAACTGCAGGAGATTCTTTTCATTTTTGCCAGAAATGGGATAAGAAATGGATTTTGGGAGTTTCTTCTGAATATATCTGAATACTGGTAAATCTGTTTCTAAGAGATTTAACCACATGCCCAGGTATATAGAAGACATTGTTTCTGATTGGCTATTTTGCTCATGCATGTACAGAAGGATAAAAGTTGTACTTCCTTTTTTCTTCTTTTCACATATTAGACCCATGATTTTGATCCCACTGCCATTTTTTCCCTCAAAATCATAAAACCTATCCAACTTTTTGCAATGGTTCATCTGTCCATGTGCAGTTTAGACCAGTCTTTTTTCAGATCTCAGGCCAAGGAATATAAAATCAGGACACACCCTGGTTCTGAAAAGCAGTAATTTTTGTCTTAAAACAATTGGGTCTCAAAAACTTCATTTTACCCAATGTATTTTGTAATGTGAGTAGAAAGTCTGTTATTTTGGATCATTGTAGAGCTACATATATCTACTTTTCTTTAATCCCACCCACTTTGATGTATCCTAAATGATGTTGACAATACAGAGCAGGGTACAACCTCATAATGCATATAAACATGGCATGTGGGGTTAATGAATTAACCTTGCATTCATCTAGGGAGTTTTACAACTGCTTGTTTAAAATATGCTCTACCTGGAAAACCAAGAATGACTGACTCCCAACATGGTTCATCTTCAGAGGACAACTTCATTCAGCCAAGTAATGGCTGAAGATAGTGATGATGATAATGATTTCGAAAATTTTGAATCACATCAGCTTATTGAAGCTGTAAAAGTGGTACTGTGGAAGACTTTGTTGGCCACAGCTGCCCATCAGAAATTCACAGATATTTTTGTGATGCCATGAAATAACCTCGGAAGTAGTAGTAGGAATGCACATAATTTTGATGTGTTTGGTGATTTGCCTCTGGCAGAATGCACTAGTTTGTTACAACAGCAAAGGCTGAGATTATTTCCATTGGGACTTTGTCTCCTTTCACTTCCATACTGTTCCATATGAAAGAACGTAGTTCAGAACATAGTTCTCAATGACAGCGAATTACATCTGAGGATTCTTTCTTGACTTGACAGAAAAGGCACAGGATGTTCCAACTGCACAGCTGCACGAAAAAATGGTAGCCTGTCACACCTGTTGAACTGAAACTGTTTTGCATTGGTTATGGCTGTAGGTTTGGTACATAAATCTGATTTTGATTTTTTACTAGGCAGTTGAATATGATATCAACCCCATACATCAGCATACAAAAATATATTTCCTAATATTCTGAGAAAGTAATACGTGAACCAGTAATGAACTCGACATGTGGCCATAATTGTAAGTTCACAAGTGGGTATCAGACAAGAGACACAAGTTAGACTTCTGGTGTTTCTGACTGGAGTTCATTAGCTGTTACCTACGTATGTGATTTTAACAATTTGGATATAAGTTTTAACAACCATATATAAGATTTAGCCACTAAGAACCTAGTAGTTTTAGACATATCTGAACCTTTTCATTAAAAATACAAATACTGGTGAAATACAAAGGTAATTCATAATTTTACCTTTATTTTCACCTGTAACTACAAACTTGATAAAGCTACTTACAGTATCACATAGTTGATACACTTTACATACAGTATTTGCAACTTGATATTTTATATACGTTAACACGTTACATATAACTTTACATCAATCTGATTTGTCCAAATAAGCCCATTAAATTCTTCAGCTGTTTCTCATTACTGACTGGATGTGACTGTGGGAATGTTCTTTACCCCTCGTTATGGAAACTTTTTTTTCACAATACAGCAGCTGTCTTTCCAATCGGTAGCCCAATGGACATTGGGGAAACAAAATGGTTACATATGTCTGAATATCGCCAATAACCCTAAACAGAATTCTCTGAATTCCAAAACTAAAACAAGAACTGGAGTATATTGCTGCTACCACATGGTAAGGATCTTGTACCTCACTCTCGCTTAAATGTCACGTATAGGAGTTAATAAACTCACCTCTCTTAGGAAAAGAATGTCAACAAATGGTGGTCTCTCAAGTGACAGTTATCCTACCACAGCATTCTTTTAACTCATTAACCCCTGGCGCCACGTTTACGGGGCAGGAGGTGGTAGCCTACTTCTGAGCTCTGTAGCGTCAAGGTCATGTATGACACAATAAAGTGGGTGGTATTATAGAAAGGTAGACAGATGTAGCTTTACAATGATGCCAAATAATATGGATGTTTTAGTTGCACTACAAAATACAGAGGGAAAAACGTAACTTTTTGAACCCGAGTTTTATCCAGCCAAAATTCGCTTGAGGTCGGAATCCGATTTTGTGTCCAGATTTTAGACTTTTTGACCTCATATCTAAGACAGACCGGTCTGAACTGCACACAGACCGGTGAACCTTTGCAAAAAGTAGAATTAGATGGGCATTTAGAATAAAGAGTGGTCTCGACACGAAAATGACGGGTCCGTTAAGCAAAAAAAAGAAAAAAAAAAGAGGTCCAATTTTTATCCTTCTGCTCATGCTCAGGCGAAATAGCCAATGAAAAACGATGTTTCCAACACAATTAGGCATTAGGTTAACCGAAAATGTCTTGGAGGTCGATGTATTAGGATGTATTCAGAAATAGCTCCCAAAATGGGTTTCCTACTCGCATTTCAGGCGAAAACGACAAAAACCTCCAGGGGTTAATGAGTTAAATCAAACAGTGCAAATATCCGGTTACAAAAACATTAAATCTACAATCAGTATTCTCAGCAACATCTCTAGTCAAGACTTAGTACAATTTCTGCATTTGGTAATCAATCATCTTTTCCCATAAACAATCAAAATCATCCTTTCACATAAACAATCAACAACTCGAAACTTACTTTTTTCTGCCATCTCCAGTGTAAGATGCAGCATCTGAGCCAGAATAAAATGATATCATTTTATCTTTCTACCTCAACTCTTTCCACTAAAATGAAAACTATGTGATAAGCATAATCTCAAATGGATAATGATTTAATATTAAATTTACGAAATGCGTTGAATATTTCAATGCTGCTCAGCAAGGCTTGCAAAAACTGCACATTATTCCTTTCATACAGTCAAAATCACACCAGCATTATACACAATTTCTGATGGTGACAATAACAAGTACACTTCTATCACTCACACATAAAGGGGTCCAAAACAAAGACTGCCATATAAGCGGTGTGTGAGTTACCAAGACACCTCTGAAAATTTAATAAGGGGATACCATTCTGGCTGAAATTTGACAATGACACAACGGGTAAGAGTAGGCTGGTTTATTCTTCATTTCATTATCACATTGGGAATAAATGACAATAAAATGCTTTTTTTTTTCTGATGAAGTGTTTTCACTTTTCTGTATATTCTACCTTTATTAAAGATAACCAACCTCTGAAAGATCATTAAAAACAATAGTCCAAGAGGTTTCAACACACTGATGTGTACCTCCTTATGATTGCTTCACTTGCTGTCATTGATCACATTTGTGAATTAGTAGGATGTACCAATGATTAATGTTGGCTACTTTAATTATGTGAACTTCAAACCAATATTTATAACAGTGTGCAAATAGTAACTTGAAATGAGTTGATCTGACAGACTATCATAACTGTGGATAGGATTTGCATGGCTTTTAACTTTTTATAATTTCATCCCCTTTATTTGATTTTACAAAAATGACACATTTAAAATCACAATACAAAACAAGTCTAATTGTAAGTGATTATAAAATACAACAACCACTGTGACAAACTGGAGATCAAAACACAGCACTTAATTAGGTTCGGACATAGCTGTGATACAGATTGACCCTTTTCACATTTGAATACAAGTGAGCATACAGCATTTATGATAATACTGAAACCAAATTAAAAGATACAAGTAAATTTTACTTGACAAAACTTATTTAACTAGTATTTTTTTCCAAGTCCTGCAGCCATTACTGACATTTTCATCAATCAAAATATCACTAAATATTGTTATTTACAGTATACAGTGTAACTTCGATTATCTGGCATCCGAATAACCGTCAGTCTCTGTTAACCATCAGGGCAATGCATGTCAAAATATTAAAAACAGGTACCGGTACATGTATATATGTAGATATTATGATTTTTTGATGACCTGGTCTATTGTATAATACTTTTAATGTACATATTCTATTATCCATCTGTTCTTATATCCGTCATGGTCTCGGTCCCTTACCCTGATGGATAATCGAAGTTCTACTATACTGAGAATTTTCTTCATAGAAAACTTTACAAATATATGACTTAAAAGTTGTGTATTTCAAGATTTTTAATCAGCTTTCCAGGCACTAACTGCTGTTTTCAATGATAAAATGAGTGATATATGAAAGTTTATTTACTAGTTTTTAACACAATTTTGTTTACATTCAACAAACTGGGGTGAATTCTTTCAGTATTTTATAGCCAAAATCTGGGATCCATGCCTGACCCAGCATCATAAGCAGGTTCACAAGTTATCTATATTCAAGTTATCGAGGGAGAGGCATACCATACTTCACAGCAATTCATAAAAATCCGCAGGACCAGTTGCATTCAAAAGATTCTGTCATAGACTACATTCAGCTGCAAGACCAACATCTTCACTGGCCAAGGTTCCGATATGTTAACCTATCTACACCTCGGCAGATCAATCCAGTATTTTAGTGCTCTGCACTAGCAAAATCTATTGAATTTCATGAATTGCCTCCCTTAGTATTTAATGCAAACTAACCAACAGCATGTAAGAGCGAAGCATTGTACATTGGTAAAAATGGTGGAGGACACTGGACTTCAAAAGGATACTTTGTAAGTTTAATATAGAAGGTCTGACCACATACCAGAAAGAAGCCATTACAGGCGTATTTGGGGAAAAGAATGTATTTGTGCAAAGATGAACCGACAGTGGAAAATCACATATACGAGTCCATTCCAGCTGTCTGCACCCATTGTCTCAATCATGAAGGAACAGTGTTCAAATCTGAACGACTTGATTTTCATTGGATGTAGTGGCTTGCCTCTGCATCCGATGAAATTCACAGACCCAAAGCACTAAAATATCGGATTGATCCACCAAGGTGCAGATATGTTAAGATGCAAGACAAAAAAGGCCAATAATATTACTAAAATCAAAGAAGCACAATGATTTGTTAATAAGCACATCATTCGATGATGTTTATAACTGGTTCCATGTTTCACAATGATCCATCAAAAACTCTGAGACTAGTTGGGTTCACAACATTCTATCATATATTGCATTCAATTGTAAGGCAGCAAGGGCAGTAACTTTGTTGTTAAAGTACATGCCTATCCACAGACACGAGATAAAAACCACCCAACACAAATGTAAAAACTGACCATTGTGACCCCAACTTTTTAAATTTTGATCTCCACACCAGTGACAGTGTTTATATCTCATATCAATAATTGATAGTAATGCCAGATACTTAACTTTAGCTATTGACTACACACCTGAAATTGAAATAATTGCTCCCTGTAACACTGACTTTTGAGATCCTTGGCCACTGATCTCTTGGGATATTACTTCCCCATGGCAAAGACTGATGATTATCCCATAATAAAAAGCTTCAACCAAAGATGATACACAGACAAATGAACATTGGGACCACTACGTGTTTTGCCTTTTGCAACATTCACTGCTGGTAAGATAAAAAGGAAAGGTGCCAAACAAATGATAATTCACTGACAGTCAAACAAGTCTATGCTAACCACCTTCTGGACTCATAGAAAGTCTGGCTTCAATAAGCAGGTGATTTTCATATACAGATAAATATGCATGGGTCTTATTTATTTTACACACAAAATAAAAGTTTGTGATGTGCAGGCAGTTGTTATAGCTGGTTTTACTGTGTGTGTGTGTGTGTGTGTGTGTGTGTGTGTGTGTGTGTGTGTGTGTGTGTGTGTGTGCGATTTGGACGTAGCTTTAACAATTTTCCACCATTATGATGTCTGCGGTGTGGCAGTTTATAGTGATATCTAGCACTGGGGCATCATGTCCCATCCATTCACATTCCTGACACCAGTCCAACCAGTCTTAACACTAACCTCTTAATGCTGAACACCAAATGAGGCAGCTGCAAGTACCATTTTTATAAGTCTTTAGAATGACTCAGCCGGGGTTCAAACCCATGACCTCCCACATCTGAGGCGGATGCTCTAACCACTTAGGCCACTGGAGTAGTCAGTTCTACTGTGAGTATCTGAAGAAATGAAAATGGTGGTAGGGGCATCAGGCAGGTGAGGAATGCATACACTAATACATGTAGCTACCACATGTCATGTACACATTGTTACTGTTCATGCAGGCATGTATTTCCCTATCATATTCAGGAATATGTGATGACCCTTTTAAACTTGTAGCAGTGGAAAATATATGGAAAATATTAAATAACCTCCTTATAAGATTTCTTCCTTCTACCTATCATCCCCTCTCTTATTATCAAAGTAACACTGCTACATCAGCAAAAACTTGTAATATAGTGCAGGATCTATTATTAGAAGTTGAGAAAGAAATTCCCTCATCCATCTGAGAACAAGATTCCTTCAAAGGGACTCAAGCTTTTCTAGTCAAAATAAATTTGCATTAACCCAATGCCATTTCTTCCTTTTAACTGCTGAGTGTTAAAACCATCCTTTTGAAATTCTTCAATAATAGCAAGATTTTCAAAATAGCTTGTGAGTTGGACACACTGGATATCAAAGTTGCATCTTCATTCAGAACCATGTAGAAATAATTAGAAATCATTTGGTGAAAACCTCATGTCAATACAAGAGTCCCTCAAGGTGCTGATCCTCTACTGAGTGAAAAGAATTTCCAGTAATTCATGAGAAGACCATTTCTTACTTTAAACTATATAATGTTGAAACCATCTCTGATATTTTTCAGCCATAACAAGATTTTTCAAATTCTTCAGTGATAATAAGATTCTACTATTAACTGCACATACTTCACACCATTTTTCATTTACGACAAAGTAAACCTCATTAGAAGAGTTTTGGTGAAACCCCATTTCATAATGATCATCCATTCAGGGGGAGTAGTGACTACAATATTTTTATGACAATGATTGTGACAGCCATACTGGATGCATGACACATCATTTCATTTAGGACCAAGTAGGTATCATAAAAAGTCTACTGCTGAAAACCCCATGTTGATATAACCATTCACTTGCTGAGATATAGGCAATATTTTCAAACTATTACTTTCCATTCAGAAGGAGTAACAATAACTAGATTTTCAAGACAGCTGCCGTAGCGGCCATATCAAATGTCAGATCGGCACCATTTTCATTTAAGACAAACTGGACATCACAAGAAATCTTCTGCTTAAAGTCCATATCAATATGACTTTCTGTTCAAATTGTCATAAACAGATTTTTAAAATGGCTGTCATGGTGGCCATGCTGAATGTCAGATCAGCAACATTTTTATTCAGGATCAGCCAGACATCATAAGTTGTTGTTTAGTGAAAACCCCATATTGAAATAACCATCCATTCAGGAGTAGCAATACAGTAACAAGATGTTCATGATGGCTGCCAAGATGACCATATTGTAGATCAAAATGGCACCATTTTTATTTATGACCAACCAGATATCATAAGAGTCTTTCAGTGAAAACCCCATGTCGATACAGAAGTAGCAATAATGTGATTTTCAAGATGGCTGTCATGGTGGCCATATCAGACATTTGATCAGATCCACTAGACATCAGGTCTTTCTGTGAAAACCCCACACTGATATGAACATATATTTAGGAAGTGTAGCAATAACAAGATTTTCAAAATGGCCACTGTTGCAGCCATACTAGATGTACAAGAAGCACCATTGTCATTTATTATTTTCAAGATGGCCATTGTGGCAGCCATATTGGAAATCAAATCAGCACGATTTTCATTCACGATCATTAGAAATCTCTTGGTGAAAGCACAATGTTGACATCACCAGCCATCAAGGCAAAATCGTTATAAGATTTTCAAAATAGCCATTGTGGGTGCTATATTGGTAGTCAGATTGGCACCGTTTGGATTTATGACCAACTAGACATCATAAGGAGTCCTTCAATGAAAACCCCATGTTGATATGATGATTCATTCAAGGGATGTAGTGTAAACCAGATTCTGAAGATGTCCACCATGATGGCTATACTGGATGTCTCAATGACACCATTTTCTATTAGGACCACATAGACATTATAAGAACTTTCAGTAAAATTACACGCTTAAGTGAGCATCTATTTAGGACAAATAGTAATAAGATTTTCAAGAAGGATGTGGTGGTTGCAATACTGGATATCAGATCAGCACCATAATCATTTAGAACTAACAAGACATCATAAGAAGTCTTCTCTGAAAACACCGTGTTGATATAACCACCCATTACAAGTAGGAATAAAATTACATGTATTTCAACATAGCCATTGCGACTGCTGTATCAGATGTCTGAATGGTACATTTTCATTTAAAACCAACTAGACCATGGGATGAATATGTGTGTAAAGTGCTATCACAATCCTACAAGTAGTTAAGAAGGAATAGCAATAACAAATCATCACATAAGCTCCACTGGGGTATGATCATAAGACCTAATAAGGGGTGAAGGATCGAAATACAGGAGGGATTTAATGAGCCCGTAACTTTCATGCTTGAAAATACTGTGCATGATTTTTGTGCAAAGAAAATTGCAGAAAGAAAAATAATGTAGGAAGACAAGCCCTTCCAAATAAACATAAACCTTAGCTGTACAAGATAAAGGTATACCGTCCCAAAAGATCAGCACATTTAGGCCTTATTTGGGGATCTGCTGTTTGTGGAGAGACAGTAAACAATTAACCTGTGCACAGGTTCGCTACCAACAGGTTTATCTGCATGCAGGGGTTCTGGCTTATGACCTGACAAGGTCATGACCTCCAAAAATATTTATTTCCAGGCAACCTATAATACAATAATATAGTAAGTAACAAGACAATGCCTATAACAAGATTCATTTCTGCTAGACACTTAAGAACCTTCCAACAGGTATTTTTTATAAAAATAACTGTTCAGTACCAAAAGTAGCTAACTTACAGTAACTGACAGTTCAATACAGCTGCCGCTTAAATTTTTCAAACAAATCTGTTTTAAGTTAATGAATTCATTTTGCACCTTCAGTGTATTACACCTCTAAAATTAAGCATATTGTTTTCATTCATGCTTTTTTTAATCTTTAACGTAACCTGGTTGATAATGAGATTTATTTTATTATCTACCTTATGAGATTGTATTATCTACCTTTCTATTTTGTTGTTGTTGTTGTTGTTGTTGTTGTTATAGGGTTTAACGCCATTTTTCAGCACTAGATAGGCTATACATGGCGGCCAGTATTAATGGTGGAGGAAGAACCCTGGAAAACCCCGGGAAGAACCACCGACCCACGAGAAGCTACTGGCAGGCTTTCTCACGTACCCACGTTAGCCGAGCCTGGACTCGAACTCACGCAGACAGAGGTGAGATGGCAGTGATCCGTAATGATCAGTGCTTTAGACCACTCGGCCACTCGGGGCCCCCTTTCTATTTTGTATCTTCTGTTAATGCCCATTAAAAGTACATCAGGTCCACTGAAAACATTAATTCTGTCATGTTACCAGCTACAGGGTTCATTTTGCATTATGCTCTTTCAAACAAGCCTATTTTTCACCTTTGGCATAACAAAATTCCCTCCACAGCACCCAAAGGGTATATAACAAAGACCCAATAAAATAAAGATAAAAGATCATGACAGTTGATCTTAGTCTAATTCGAGTGCATATCAAGTGCTTATTGCCAAAGAAGCATAAGACGACCAATCTATTTAGCTGACAGTAACATCTTACTGATTTTGGTTAACTTGGGTACCAATCAAAAGCAATAGAATTAATAGAAAAGGTAAAGAAAAGATAAAATCTTCAGCAAAAACAATGAGCATTTGGTTCCAAAGTAATATGCTGGGGGGAAAAAAATCATTATTCAAATGTCCCCAAAAATTCAGACAGGGAATGGTTATACATGCATAAGAAACTAAAATCCCAATAAAGAAGGCACAACAATAGAGGCTGATAATTATCACAAGTGCTCATGTTATAGATTTTATTTCTGCAATAATATTCACTTTTCATTAAATTGCAATACAATCAGCAACATAGGAGTAAGTCATTACAAAAGTTCAGTATGTCCTCTTGTAAATGGAAAATTCATACTTTAGAAAGAAAAATTAAAATTATGTAACGTAATTATTGTGGAGAGTTCATGCCAACAAATTTGTTGTTGGAATGACTCAAATAAACAAAATCATAACAGATAAGGAAAATATTCTGCAGCAGTGGTAAAATGGAGTAAATGGGAACAGAATATTTCTGAATTACAAGTGATACTTATACCAAGATGCTAAATTTTAATGACAAGGTTTTTGAATGGTTTTACACTGCCCATGCCAAGAACATCCCCACTAAGAATTAAGAAATATTAAAGTATATTCAGTGGAAATAAACCCCTTCTTATGACAAGAAGAACCATCTGATAATTAATAATCATATAAAATGCTTTACATGCAGTTTTCTTACTTTATACACATACATATACTTCTCACAAATACCCCCCCCCCCATTCAGGAATAGAAACCTTTTTTATAAGGCAAGTTTCCCAGAGCAAAATGAGGTGGACTACCACTGTATGTGCATCTTTAGATGATGACCATAATATTGAATGTTCAAAGTTTCACAAGGTCACAGGTTCGAACTCTGACCAAGTCATACCAAAGACATAAAAATGGTACTAACAGCTGCCTCACTAGGCGCTCAGCATTAAGAGATTAGTGTTAGCACTGGTTGGCCTGGTGTCAGGATAACATGACTGGGTGGGAAATGATGCTACATGTCTGCAGCATGATGTCCCAGTGCTAGACATCACTATAAACTGCCACACTGCAGACACTGTAGTGATATGACTGAAATTTTTTTAAAGCCACATTAAAAATCCAAATCACACACACACACTGAAAATTTCAGTCATCCATAAAAAAAAAAAAAAAAACTGAAAAAGACAAGATGTGTTCTCAAGATTCATGAGGGTGAAATGATACACCCAAGCCATGTAGCAACATGATTCATGATGCACAGCCTATGATACATTAAAGATAAACCTATTAACTTGAAAGTCTTTCAGTCTTTACAAGGTCTGTCAGTGGTAGGTGGTGCCATATTATGTGTAGACATACTGATTTTATTTCCAGCATGCAGATTAAAGACACATATAGGCTTGGCATCTATTTTTATGCCAGTCTCAACCATGACAAGATAACAAAAATAGCTTTAAAAAAAACCTACCTGTTTGCTATCAGTGATTTTAATTCAACCTCTTATGTCATTTCAGGATGCCCCATTTGATTAGATGCATGACTCATCTTGGCCAACACACCCTTTGCTTTGCAATGCATGAATACTTTAAAGCCCAAATGCCACCGTCATATGCAAAACTGTTATATGCAAAAAGTCATATATGCCAAATCACCTGAATAATACTGAATCTTGAAAGATATTGGTCCTAAAAATCAGTGAGTTCCATTAAATCCAGACAATATCAACATTTGATCACATTATTAGCCATGTAATTTTCTCCCACAAACTGAGAAACCCTGCCATTTTTCACATTTGTACAAATTAATCTGATGTTGATGGGCGACATCTTTGGTTCAACCAGTTTCAGTCACAATATTTGATGGCATCACCGTTGTTAACATAAGAAGTAAACACCATGGTTTGTCGATTTTCTTCAGCCAAAGTTCTCCCTTCAAAGCATTCCTGAGCCCCAGAAAAAAAGAAAAATACCTACCTACCCTAATTTTAAAACCAGTGAAATGGGAAACACATTTTTGGGGGCCTTATAATACATTACATGGTGCAAAACACAAGGCACTGATTGTTTACATGGTTTGCCATGTCTTTAGTGATTGACTGAATTGTGTCCTGTCCAAGGGGGAGATCATAAAGAAAGGTGTGCTTATATTGTTAGCCAGTCAACTGACAGGCACAGTCAATTTCCAAGAAGCAAAGTGTCCATAAGTACATTCTGAATATTAAGAAATAACTTCTGTGAAATACATAGAAAACTTAAATTTATCACAAACTACACAGGAACATGAAAATACAAACACAATTTTAGGACTGGGGTATTTGGAACTAGTGGGAACACAGATAATACTCCAAGTACAAGCTATCCACAGTGTATGCAACAAGTCTTTCATTCAGAACTAAATTTTACTGCGCATAAACCATTTTTCTTCAGTGACCTTGACCCTTTATCCTTTTACCTCAAAATCATTAGACTTCTTTCTTTCATCAAGAAGAAATTGCCTGTGAAATCAAAGCCTGGTGCTCTGTAACTGAAGTTATCACAGAAAAGGACATGTTAACAAATGCTCATAAAAAGATGGACATAAAAAACAATGAAAAGCTCAAGTGCTTTGTTTCTTTCTTAATTTCTTGAGGAAGAAAGATACTGAAAACATTCATAAGTGATTTAAAATCCAGGAAATATCATTAGGGGCTTTCTAGTTGTGCTTGTTCCAAACTATCAATCCGTTGTCGTCGGTATCCGTCTGTCTTCAGGAGACGATGGTGTAGCTTCCGGTTGGGTGTCTTATCTGCACCTTCGCGAGTAGCTGAAGAGTCCAACCCTATATCATAAAATATCAATCCACACATCTGGAAACCCATCAAATAATAAGTAATCCTTAATTTTAACAATAGCGTTAACAAGAATTTTGCAACAAATTTAATGTCACTAGATGATATCAGGGAAAACATGAAGCAAGGGAAAAGATTTAAAAAGTAATTAGTCTTTTTTCAAAGGGCACTGAAATTAAAACTGAAGCAGCAATTCTTCTTTGTCTCTATTTACATGTACAGCATAGATCAAATAATACATTGTGAATAATTATGTCAGGAGATAAGTTGTAGCATATTTGGGATTCTTTCATGGGTCATCAGGGCCAACAGTTCTCATTCCCACTTACTTTATACAAATTCGGGGGGGGGGGGGCACTAATTCAGCATCTCAATAAACTGATGTACAGTGTATTCTCCAGGAGCTAGCGCCAATATCTTTACAATAAACAGGTGTGCTTTCTATAACTGCACTTATTTTTTCTTTGTGATGTACATGAAACAAGTTTGAAAATATATGCAAACCCTTAATAAACTGAGATTATGCTAATGCATCATAATTTCCTTTGGACAAAATCATTTAATTTTTTTCTGCCCATTGATAACTATATTGATTGTTGGTGTAGCATTGGTTGTTTCAATTTCTTTAATTTCCACTAAACCACTGTTCATTCCATTGCCTACTGTAAATCCCTCACACTACCATAATCTCTAATTAAGCCAGTTCTGTTTCCCTGATATAACAGGTGAAAGCAATGCCAGCTCCAATTTTAGCGAGAGTAATTTTTACACACAATAATTCAAAACAATGCCACAGAATTTTACAACAAGGGTTTTGTGGCATGAAGGATGAAAACATAAACAGAAACCTGCATACTCAAGCTTTAAAATATATATACATGTAATTGTATACAAATATATACCAATATGTAAAGAGACTTCTACTTCATACAAGGAGTGAGGATCTAATTAAATTTCTAAGTTGAGCTGATTCTTTCTTTGATCACAGTGGTGGAAGAGGAACCACAGTGCTCAATGCACTAGACTTGAAACCACAATGGCAGAGTTCACATCCTACCATCACATCAGTCCAGGTAAGCTACCGTGGTGTCCTTGGGCATGGCACTTGACTCCAACTGCCTCTCCATTAAATAACCTACTTGTATTAATGTACCATAAAATGACCAACCAAACCAAACACTGGCAGATGATTCCACAATTTGGTGGTACTGAATAAACTGGAAATTTTGCATTGTAAGTAATGTTTTGTGTCATTTGCCTTTAAATTATGTACACTATGAAATAACAGAGCTCCAGATAAGTAGCGTCATTGTATACTGGATGAAAAAATGCATAAAGAAATTGTTTAATGCATTCAACATTCATTTTAATCACCCAACTAAATGTGTCACTATAATACTGCTTCTTCCATAAGCACAGGTGATGTTGTATGATGGTGCATTACAATCAATATAAACTATACTATCAATACAAGCGCCAGATGTTCCAAGTGCATTTTAAGTAACTACTTGCTCACTGTAAGAACACTCACACAGCGCCACATAATCAAATGCACCCATATTTTGTCTCAGTAACTATGCCATCTAATGATCAAGACTTAGTCTGAAGGTATAAGTTTGATTCTTGTGGGCTTCACACCATACCCCTTTTCTGTGTTCATTAAGTACCCAAATGAATTTTTTAAAAAAGCAGTTAGTTCCAAACCAGGGCGCAAAATAGCCAATACATATATTAAATTCTTACCTATAGCTCTGAAATAAAGATCCATACTTTTTTTTTTACAATTCTATGTAAATCCTGATTCTAGGAAAGTAGATTATTTGGAAATTTGTCCAGACCTAGATAAGTGTAAAAGTGAATATCTGCAATGAGCAAGGAGTATTCCAAATACTCTAGAATTATTTTCACATGTGGTCAACACATAGAAACTGCCCCTTTACATAAATGACATGCTCAAAATAACCTTTGACAAAGAAAAGATCTACCTGTTTTTCAACTAAAAGGTAAATATAGTTCATTAATTTTTTTTACAAATACCCAATACATTATATTCATGAAAAACTACAATATCAGTAAAATACTTCATTTAAACAGTCACCAATAAATATCAGTACCCTTGCAAGGGCTGATAATTTACTTACCCAACTCGAAACAGTAACAAATATCTGCAGTTAAGTGCATTTTCCAATCATCCTGATTATATTTTATTGTGCACAGAACTGAGAATGATCACCACATCTATTTCTCTTTGAACGTCCACATCAGCTTCTTGAAATGTCGTTAAAAATACTGTATACATTTCATGCATTAATGATTTAAATCTAATTCATACAGACATACAGCACAACACCATTCATTTGATACATGCTGAAAAAAACTAATGTACATGTAACCTGCCATGTTGTCATGAGTGTTGTTTGAGTCCCCATCTGATACTGCAAAGAAATCAAAGGAAGGCCACTACATAATGGCCAAACAGGAATGAGGCTCAATAAATCGACTCTTCCGGGCATTAAAAATATTTGATGTCAAAAGACCACCCTGTTTTAGCAGCATTTAATCAGATTTGTTACATTCAATGTTGATTCAAACGGTGTTGAAATAATTTATGCACAAAACAAATTACTTTTAACTACATTTAATGATGCTAACTGGAAAATCTACTGAGCTACTGATGCAGATATTGTTTGTGATGCTGTGCAGAACAAACTAAAGGCAAATGTTAATTCACTGCTGACCAGTATCTCTCTTTCTTGAAAGGGATCATCTGTTTAAAATATTGTTGGCTTTGTTCACTGCAAGTACATACTTTCTACCTGAAGTTGGTTTTCCATTTCTTATTATTCAAACCCTCCTGCCTGTTTAGGGATGTACTGCCTAACTGAGGCAGGAGCCACAATGGCTTCATGGCTAGTGTGCCAGACTCATGTTCAAAAAGGTGCTGGTCTAAATCCTAGCATCAGATCAGACTGGATCAGCTACTGGTGTTCTTGGCAGGTACTTTATTCCAACTGCCTTGGCACTAAATAATCCTCTCATATTGTTGCATTGTAACACCACCAAACCTTGTTCCAATCCATGCTCATGTAAGCCCTCCACTTTCACTCTTCAATATAAATAAATGTTTACCTAAGAAAGAGTAGGCTGATCTCATTGTGCAAGTAATCACTTATAAATGGTGGTAAAAGCATCAAAGAATAAGTACTGGCAAACAACCTTTCACACAATCAAATTTAAATCATGAAGAGCAACTTTTATATTTCTATCATTATTGGTTAATAAAAGTTTCTTCTGGGAGAGTATACAAACTGTTTAGTACCTGCCTGACTAGGAAAATAGATTTATAAAGATTTTTCAACTGTTGCCTTTTCTTAACTCAGCCTTGATCTTTGAGTAAATGTATCACTTGGGATCTTCGATGTCTCATAATGAATCTGCATGCAAATACCTTCTTTTAATATCTTAGAACTTGTCAAAGATGGAAATTTGACTGTGGCACACCTTAATTTTGCATGCAAGCTGTCCCACTAGAAACAGAAGAAAAAAGTCATTACATCACAAGACTTCCAGGTGTTACTAAAATTACTTCCCTTGATTTAAAGGTTTATGACACATTGGGTTTTTTCCCCTGGACAAAATTATTAGTCAATTTAGTATTTGCTCCACATTTTAAACAATTAATATGTCACTGAACCCTGAGAATTTAAAATATTCAATCTTTTAGACCAAAAAAAGTAACATAATAATGAATGTACTATAAAATGTTCCAAGACAACAGGTGGCAATGAATTCCCTCGATGTGATATATCAAAATAAATTAGTTCAATCTGTGTAGTAATGTGCATGTGTTCCCATGTGTTAACCATGTGTTGCACATTTTGGTAACTACTTTACTGGATGGTGCTCTTATCTGAAATCAACAAAAGTTTACACCAGTGGATGAAAGTGTTTGGAAAACATGCCACATATCTAGCTGACAATGCTAAAGACAAGAAATTGCAACCAAACCTTTCTCCTATTTTGATTCTTAAATATATAATGCTTGATATTAATTTTAACTTGTAGATAAATAAATACATCGACAATTTTGAACAAAAAATTTAAAAACAGTTTTCTTGGCTAGTTTTATATTTCTGTCTCTCTGTGTGTCATACACACCATGAAGATATGCACTTTCCATTAAAGGGCAAAGTCTGCTCCACTGTTTAATACTTTTGTTTAAAACTTGTCATATTTCTTAATAATCCTCAATTTATGATACTTTATGGAAATAAATTTTATTTTTTTTAAACAAAATCCCAAACAATGATCAAACAGTACTTCATTTAGCATTCCACCTGCTTTGTGCATTGTCAATTTAAACAGTATTTTGCAGGCTTCAAGATTAAACATATCCATGGTTAACACTATAGCCTTTTTTCCATATGCACATTTGTATTGGCATTCAACATTTCTTTGTTGTCATTATTTAACATGAAATATGTGTTGAACTTTTAGGTGTACATTCCTATAAGGTGCATCGAGCAAGAGTGCACCTATGCATTTTAAACCCTGCTTTCTGACAATTAATCAATAGTTAATAGGTGGGCTATCAAACAAGGCCTGTTGTGAGCAGTTAATATCCTGCATTACCCAATGTAGGTTACCTTATGTGTGCAAAAGCCACAAACTTATCTAAAATGTAAGAAATGTATAGCACTATTAAAGAAAATAACGAATATCCTATGCTGGCACAAAATCGCCAATGGCAATCAAAATATTTTCAATTCAACATGGAAGATCTGCATACTTCCACCTTTAAATTGCTGACATCCAATAGTATAGAGTATTTTGTATGCTGCATAAATGATGCAATGTTAAATTTCTTCTGAAAGGAACTTGCAGAAAATGCATTTTATGCAATAAATTGAAATTCTATGAATATGATGAGAAATCTTCCAGCAAAATAGGGGAATTATGAAATAAAATACTATTTATTAATGGGTAATGACCATAGCTGCAGGCCAAATTTAGAATGGAAAGAAAAGTGCATATTTTTGTTGTACACTGGAAAATCATACATGTCAGTACTTTTCTGGGCAAACATTTTTTTGTAACTATTTGGAACATTCAAGCACAACCAAGATAATGGTTTTATTTCACATGATGCAGTAACAAATCTAAAAACTTCATATTGTTAAATACAAGGCAGGCAGACTGGGCATGTTTAAAGATAAATACTGCAATTAAAATATGAAATTTAAAAAAAATCACATTTTTCAATTATTCAGAGGTGTCATGATTAAAAATTTTAAACTTAAGTAATTCTCATATGATAAGACAAAGGAGTCAGTCAAATAAATTTGTAAGAAAGTAAGGATGTGTTATGTCAAACTGCAAACTACATAGGCCTATCTCTACCATGGTATTATGCACCATAAGAATAGGATCTATGCAGTTTTGTTAGGAACAATCAGAAGAAGAAAAAAAACACAGACCCTGATCTACCATCACATTATGTGACTACAGATCAGAGTTGATGTTATCTGCATTAGGACTTCACTTACAATCAAGAATATATGGTATCAGACAAAGATATCTTGAGTAAACATTTGCCAGTATTTTGGATAAACTATAAATGTGTGCACAGAACAAAGTGCCTGAAAGTGACCTAAATTCAAACTTAACCAAGGTGTTGCAAAGAGACTTCAGACCAGCAAACAAGACAAATAGAGTCCTTTATACACTCTACTACAATATAAAGGTCAATCAAAAGTCAAGAGATTCAACTTTCTGAGCTATATTTATTAACCTGGTTAAACAGCTCTCAGAAATTGTATGAAGAACAGTAATCAGACTACATTAAATGTAAAATGGTACAAAACAGCCTTAAGAAACCCATGCAAATATGACATTGAAAGTATATATTTAACAGCCTAAATAGTATAAATTTTTATATTACATAAATCACACAGGAGACCAAAGCACCCCGACCCTCTCTCCTGCCCCTCATTCAAGCCTATATCTATGAACCAAGTTAGACATACTTGTATTGTTATACTGTGGCAGGTAAGCTAGCTGATTCACTTCTGTTTGTCTTAGCCACCACAAGCAGACTGCATTACTTTTAAGCTCTGAAAATAAATAAACATACCAGAAGGTCTAGATAAGTGTCAAGAAATATTTTACTCATTCATTATTCTTTTTCACAATCTCTCCCCATCTGATGTACAGAGGTGTTAAATATATTATATAAAAGACTACATTTAATCTATGGCTGCCACTAATACTCTCATAAACGAATCCAACCAGCCAACAGCACTGCAACAGTGTCTCAGATACTGAGGCATCATTTACAAATTTAATGTGATTCAAAACTGGAGTATACAAGGTTGGTCTCTTATATTGTCTGAAATGAGCAAAAAGTACTCAATGTAAATGCTATCAAGTTTCATGAGTATAATGCAACAGTGTGAGAAATGGAGGCTTCACTGCTAAAATTTAATGTAGTTGGAGTGTGAGAAGTTGGGCACTGCTATCTACATTTGCTAGCAATCAACAGTATTCCCCAAGATAAAGACACTTGTCAAGTCTCATGACCATATAAAAAGACATTAAGAAGTAGTATGAGAAACTGAGAAAAGTGTGAAACTGAGCACTGACTTGTACACCAGTAACAACAATCTCATATGCTTGGCATGCAGAATAAAAATTTCAAACTCATTTAAGTCTTGGGGAGATCATACTAAGCATAACGAGATTTGATGAAACCTACTTAACATACAAATACATATATATCAAAGTTGAAATAAGGTCATCACCATGAAGTCTACAAATATTTGATGTTTAACACTGAGCATGACAACCAGCATTAAAAAAAAAAAACATTGGAGTGACTGAATACCATACACCTTTATACATGCACACTCCATTAATAAATGTTATGATGTCTGGCTTGTCATCTAGAAGCAAACAGTGCATCCA
The DNA here is from genome assembly GCA_016617855.1 of Megalonaias nervosa. NCBI lineage: Eukaryota > Metazoa > Mollusca > Bivalvia > Unionida > Unionidae > Megalonaias > Megalonaias nervosa. Next base: position 197,895 of record JAECUM010000758.1, read on the forward strand.
AGTTCTACCCTCTCTTGATTTTTCATCACTGGTCAAGAAAAGCTAATTGAAAATGAGGCCTCATCCAGCCATTGTTATTTCTCTCTCTTTTTCTCCATACCAAAAACAATGTCACAGTACACTATTCAATCTATTCCATTTCTGAGTTATACTCACTCACTCCATAGGTTGAGGTCTATATATTCTAAATTGCACTGGGACTCTTGATGGGACTCTCAGTGGTGAAATCTTATTATTTTGTTTAAAAAAAACCCAAACAAACTGATGCTAAGATACAGTACAAACTCAAGCTAGACTCTTGTGAGGTGCTGCTTTACTGTTCTATGTGGTTTTCTGTCTTGGAAAGCAGGGTGCTTTTAGATGTAATTCTAAATGTGGGTCAATTACACAGATTTGGCAAAATACTAGACTTCTGTGACATTTCAGAAGATATTTATTATTAGGCTGGTGTGTTATGTATATGCTGTTGCATCAACCAGGGATGCTGTATCAGACATGTCTTCATGTACATGTGTAGTTGTTAGAAAGCTTACTCTAATATTTCATGAAGAGAGATATTAGTAAATTTTCAATTATCAAAGAGTATGAAAGAATTACTATAGAAGTCTCACACCGTCCAATTTGTTTGTAACCCCTACTGATTTTAAAAACAAGGCATCAAGGATATTTTTAAAAAATGCAGAAAACTTGGTCATTTCACTTTCTGCTTTGTAAGTTCTAACCTGATTGTCACCATGGGGTCTCAAACACTGTCAACTTGTTCGTGTTTCAAATCAAAAAGGAGTTTCTTTAGCAACACAGTTAACATATTTGCTTGGGCCAGTCACTGTTTTCAAGCAACAAGTGCGATGCAATTGCCTATCTTTGAAAATCTCAATAATTCTGTAAATATGGGATTTACATCTCTTTCAGCACATGTATACAATAAGAGTTCCTCCTATTTATTTCTTCAATTTGTTTTAGAAATATTTAAACCAGACAATGCAAATAGTGAACACAGATGACATGAGCTGTCTGTTTGCTTTGTTTACATTAGAGCTTCCGTTTGCGTTGAATCCCTAATAATTTGACAGTGTTAGAGACTCCATGATCAAAATCAGGTTAGAAATTATAAATGAATGAATGAAATGGCTACGTTTTGTGCATTTTGTATATTTTTGATGCTTTTAGTTTTCAACATTGGTAGGGGGATACAAACAAATAGGGTACGCTAATACTATAAACATGTTTGTTACCATTTCGCTACATGTATAATTTGCATTTTGAAGAAAAAATAATAATCAGCAATAGTTATGTATTCAAGTTTGTAATATTTTAAAACTGTTATACAGTATTAAAAAAAATAATTATTAAAATTTTAAAGTTCATGCAGGTTGGAGAATGTACTTAAGAGATGCAAAGAGCGCTGATGAGGCATTTTTCTCACTGATCATTTTAAATAAGCCACCTACCACTAAGGATTTAAATGTATTATATACATGTGCCTCCATCAATTTTGATAACTATGTAATTTAAATAACTTCAAAAGACACTTATATGTCATCTGCTAGACTATCAGAAATTTTGGTTTGTTCACCCATCCAACCCCAAAACCAGTAATTTTTTTCTGACTCACTGTATCAATCACCTAATGGTTCCAACTCCAATTTACCAATCATTTTTTAAAAATTTTCATGAATGGGTCTAGTAGAAGAGACAATATCTGCTTCCACGATCTTAAGTTTCTGGTCCTTGGCCCTCAGTTTTCAAAATCTGGTTACCAGTACAAGTTTTCCACATAATGCACTATTTTTAGAGAAAATTAGCCAGGACTTTCGTTTTTAAGATCCTACAGAGAGCTCTAGTAATAACGGCAGTAGTGTATATCCACACTTTTCGAGACATGTTGTGATCAGTTATGTCCATCAGTGCATGTTCCATATGTCAGCCAGTCACTTATCCTAGTGATTCCAAATGAAATCTATTAACACCAACAGTGCAGGTCGCATTTGACTGCTATTTGATTTTGGTGTGCTGTATTCCCTGCATACTATTTTACTGCAGTATTTTTATCTCAGTGCTTTTTCGTTGTACCGAGGCTTCACTAGTTTCTGTCAGTTAGGAATCAAAGGAAATTCCCAATTAATCTTGTTATGAATTTAATTATATTAAGCACCCAAAAAATGTGTTTTCTATTGATCTGTTTTAAAAAAACATTATAGGTACAATGATTAGTATATATAATGTACTAAGCACTTCAAGTACTGGGCTTTCCTCAATTAGATGCACAAATCAATTTCGGAATTTTTTAATTTTTGTTTTCAATTTTTTATTTTGCTGGGGGTGAAGGTGGGGAAAATGCTGGAGTCAGCAACAAAAAACGGATGGTTGGCCAACCAGAAACACATATTTTTGGGGGCCTTAACTGCATGTTTTCATTTTTTATAAAATAAAATAATTCCCAAAAAGTTTATAATTTAAAAACTGTTGTATTTGTCACTAATTAATTCTGAATATAATATATATAAATTACATTTATGATCCTTAATCACATGCTTAACAAGTCATGTGTCACATATAACAACATGGTGGCCAAATGAGATGATGGATCTTCAAGGTCATACCCAACTTCAAGAAAAATTTCACATTTAGAAAAAAAATGTCTAGTGAAAGTTAATGTGTCAACTACAAGTATTCCTTTGTAAGAATGCAAACTGTCCTAAAATGTTCAGGACAGCAGATGTTTTCTGTTTGAATATTACATAATTTCTCAATTCCACTTATAATTTTCTTGCTTGCTGAGTGTGTTTTATGTTTACTGGCCCTCTCTGGTAAATATCTTGACCAGGTCTTGATAACCCAAAGTTTCCATGCCCATCAGGTCAAAACAAAACATATATGCATGTTTCCAGTCAGCCAACCATCCCCGTTTCTCACTGCAAACCCTAGCACTTTTTCCCTCATGGTAAAAAAAAATTTACAAAACAAATCACACTATATATGTATAATGTTTCAAAAACAAAAATGGTCATGCCTACCCTATCTTTAAAACCAGTGTGATAGGAAACAAACATTATTTTTTGGGGCCTTATACCAATAGCGTAGGCAGTAAATTGGCTTCAGTGTCAACACGTCCTATTTTTATCATCAGTGCAGTGTCTTCACTAGTGTCGGATTAATCACCCCACTTTAAAGTCTTCAGATTACAATTTACACAACAATACATACATACACAGCAAATTCATCTATTTAAATTGGAAGGGGGTGATTTTCTTCTGAGCTTAGATATTGGATATAATTTATTATTTTGCTACAAATCAGAGAAAGATATTTTTTCTAGCTACTGACAGACACAATTTTTTTTAAAAACATAAAAATGTCAGGCCCGTCTATGAATATTAAATTGTTGGTCTCTAATGTTAGTGCAGTATACCATGGTACGTATCACAGTGTGTATAGAAATAGTGCAGTACAAAATTTTTCACAGTACCCAGCTCTATTATTTGATGATGATGAAGTGCATGACCAAAAACTTGAGCTTCTATATGCAGAAGCAGGTTAGTGGATAAGGATTGTCAAAATTCACATTTTCGTAGATAAGATGAACTCATGCGTGTAACATTATCTATATCTGCATCAATTACTGTCCAGAAGAGGGTGAGTTTTCATAATTATCAGAATGTTTTAGGACAATGCATGAAAGTCTTGCATTATGCAAGGAAGGAGGAGCAAGTAGTGAAAACTTCTAATTGCTCAAGGTTTGTGCAGTTCTGAAGACATCTGAAGGACCTTTATAAGTATTTTTCCCAGGTTTTTAAAAGAGTACTTTTCCCAAATAAAATTTTAACATTCTAACCTATGTCACTATGTAGAAATATTGCTATGAACAGCCTGTCCATTTTTTTTCCCTCAGAAACAGGATGAATGGTGTTCAGTCATCGTTCTCAAAGTCCATAATATTTATGATTTTAAAAAAAAAATCTTCCTCTGCTGCACAATTATCAATAATGCCCAAGCAGAGCAGTAGCTGATTACAGCGGTAGTGGGTGCACTGTTAAGTTTTTCATTCAAAACAGTGGGTAAAGTTCAAGATTTGTCACATTCTGTTGAAATTAATGCAATGTGACAGCAGATAAATTTGCATTTGTCTTCTGTTTCTCCCATGCAGGAAATATGCAATATCTTGTGTATGTGTGATTGATTTAGATTTTTAATTAGCTTTATAGTGATGTGTAGCACCGGGGCATCATGCCACAGACATGTGGCATGATGTCCCACCCCGTCACATTATCCTGACACCAGGCCAACCAGTCCTAACACTAACCTCTTAATGCTGAGCGCCAAGCAAGGCAGCTGTTAGTACCATTTCTGAAAGTCTTTGGTATGACTCGGCCGGGGGTTCGAACCCGCGACCTTCTGCATCCACAGCGGACGCTCTACCACTAGGCCACCGGAGCGGTCGCAATATCTTGTAATAAGCCATATGAACTGCCTTGTTTTTATATCCCTTCAAGACTTTCACTCAACCACTATAAAGCAGGCAACATTGCTATTTCCTGTTGTATACATAGCTCACAGTAGATCACTTGTTGGCTATCAGTCATTTGCTACGGTCAGCCATTTGAATTGTTGACTTGACTAGAGTGCCATCTATGCAAAGGGACATAACTCATTCCAATACCAACCACTGGTATGCACTAGTTCACTATCTCAATATTTTTTTAATATTTAATCTTTTTCTTTAATAAATTACAGTATAGCAATATTGTCCAGATAATACTAATCAAATTCAATATGGTTCTGAAGAAATTCAAGAATTTTTTTCCACCAGAAATTCAAGCACTTTTCAAAGTAATTCACAGACTTTTCAAGCAATCCCTGAGGACTTTTAAAAGCTGTGTCAAGGGGTCAGCGAGGCCAAGCGGTCCTAAGGCACCAGCCTTTACAGATCACTGACATCTTACCCCTCTCTCTGCATGGGTTCCAGTCTCAAGCTTGACCAACATGGCTAGGTAAGAAAGCTTACCAATAACTTCCTATAAGTCAGTGGTTCTTCCCTGGGCTTTGGCCACTATGAATAGCCTATCATGTACTGCAAAAGGGCATTAAATCCAAAAAACCAACAACCAAGGCTGTGTGAACCCTGCTGCATATCCACGTATGTAAGACAATGAAATTGGAACATCCTAAACAGAAAGATGCATTGACAGACAAAGCATAGCTTTCTATCAACCTAAATTTAAAAGAATGTATTTGATACTGGCAAAGGATAGAGAAGTATTCTCCGATATTTGCAAAAGTTGTGGGAAAAGTAACCCTTGTACATTGGAAATTGGCAGTTTTATACAACTAGCGGAACAATGTTTGAATATTTCTACTTTTATAGTGCCCAAACAAAATGGAGCATGAAGAGAAAGTGATGGATAATAAGAATTAGGTAAATATAGGACTACGTCCATTTCCTCACCCCTCTGTTTCTACTCTCCCTTTATTTTGGTGACAATGTTGGAAATCCCACCTTATAAAATCCTGGCAGTATCTTTGCACATCAAATACTTTTTTCAACCACTTTCCAGGACAACTGGTTTCAGAAAATTCACTTATCCCACTTACAATTGTACTTGTCCCAAAATTTCAATCTCTTGCTTAGGTTCGACAAGATGTATGCATTTTAATCCATTTTAAAAACAAAAGAAACAATATACAGCATATTTTTATTTCTTCAAAGGGCTTAATTTTTATCTTAGTTTTTGTTAATGTGAAGGTATCTTATATGCACAATTTCTTGCTCCAATATGGTAGCATCAGTACTTCCATCAGTAAGACTGGAAGGGAATTTACTGAATTCAGACCTTCATTAACTTTCAACACTTTATCAATTGACAGAACAAAGTCTCTTGCACTGAGTCTGTTCTTATAACTGGATCCAAATTTAGGACCATTTTTCTCCTGGAGTATACACATCATTTCCATATCAGAAAATGGTTTTCCATATTAGGCTAGAATGTAGGCTTTGTTCAAGAGAGCTCTCATTTTATTTACTTTTTATTTTGTTCTCATTTAGTTTTAAAATGAGCTTTTCTAGTGGAGTATTAACAACTCTAACTTCTGGGATTTTCTGTACATGCTGTCAAGTAAATATTGTGCTGCACAGCCAGATTCATCAAGCTGAGAGCACAAGTCAACATGGTAGTCACACAAAACAACAAAACCACCACTGACACATGCTCTATATCAGGGGTCACGTTACCAGGCGAAGTAGGCGAAAAAGTCACCTGAGAAATGTAATCTTTGCCTTCTTCTGTTAGGAAAGCGGAAACAACTTCGCCCTCATAATTTTTCAGATGTAAAATGGCTGTAGCTTATGACTTTTGAGATGCCCCCCTCGCTGTAGCCGTAAGTCCTGGTACTGTGGTAACCCAAGGCAAAATGTATTTATGTGGTGTTGATACCAATCAGCTTACGTTGACAAAGAAATTCTTGCACATTTACATGCAAGTTTTAATAGCTAACTGACCATTAACCCTTTCCGGAGCAAGATATCACTGCTCGATTTCATGAAGTTGGGCCTACTGTACTATGAATCATAGTATGATGAAAATATACCAAATTCTGTTTTGAAATTTAAACATCAATATGCAAATAGTAATCTGCTTTTAAAAAATATGATCGGTGAAGACCGTTTTCTAATTTATTTCTTTTTTATAAATGGAGATTTCAACGGCCATATCTGCGTATTTTTTCTTTATAAAATCAGTTTGAACTCGTAAATGAACTTGTAATGGTGGACATCGCTGTGCATATGATATACCACTTCATTAAACTTCTGTATTCATAAATAATTGGGCAAATAGATTCAGAAAAATATATAATATAATGAAAACAAAGTTTAAATATTATGTTATTGGAGATTTAGCCTAAATATTTAATAATGTAGGTCAGAAACATGTGGCAATCTCTGTTGTGGACTTCGTAATAATGCTGCAAGGTCAAGGTTGTTCTCTGACGTACTGTAATTAATTTTCGTGAAAATATGAAAAAATATATATAATAGTGAAGCAAATACTTGTTAAACAATGCATATCGTTATTACTAGTAGGCAGACAAATAAGATAACCATAAATATAGTCCTATTAATGAATTTTTGTAACGAAGCAAGAAAGTGAGTAGTTATATTATGAAAAAAAAAAAATTCTTTCTAAAAATGGATGCACTCGCATGGTGCATTCTTGAATGTTTCGGTGGGGGGGGGGAAGGGTCCAGTTTAGTTATATATCGACTTTAGTGCTTCAGTGTGTTGTTTATGAATAGTTACAGTAATGTTTTATCGGGAACAATGAAATCAGGATGAAAAGTATGGTTTGAAGTCACTTGTGCATTTATTCCTATGTACATGTATTAGGGGTTGTTTCAAAGAATGCTAGAAATCTTTTTGATTGCAATTTTACACAAAACTTGTAGAACATAAAATAATTAAGTGGTAGTTTATTAAGCACTTTTACCAACTTGCAATTACAAGACTCTAATCTTGTTACTGCTGTCAGTTAAAATTAATTACAATGTATAGCTTCTGCTGTGCTTTTTAAGTTATATGGCCAAAACACACTTATTTACTCAATCCAAATACACATATACAAGTATGAATAGAATGGGTATGAATATAATAATTTTTATACACGTACAAAATGTGTTGATAATAAACATACAGCACATATTTTTCAACTTGAAAATAGCGCATTGCTTAAAACTGTTAAAAGTATACTGAGAAATAGAGCACATAATTAAAATAAGATAATGCAGCTCTATATATATATATATATATATATATATATATCGCGTTTCTTCCTTTAGTCTCACTTCTCCCTGTTTAGCTCCCACTTCTCCCTGTTTAGCTCCCACTTCTCCCTGTTCTGACCAAAAGCAGAAGTCACTTCTCCCTAAAATTTAAGTCTAGCTTGACCCCTGCTATATTTGATGAATCTGACTTTCTCCAAGTTGCAACAGTGGCAGATTTCTGATCATTGTTCTAAGAATAAATATGTTCAGAATTATGTGTCCTTTCATTCTTTACACAAACAAGTGACTTTCATTTAAGATTTTCATTTTTTTGTAGAACATCCAAAAGGGAGTTTATTGCTAATATCATGTGACTATTAGACATCTGATGTCATCAACATGTTAGGTTACAAGATTTGTGTAGACATATGACTAGCAATGCAAATGGTGAGTACCAAGTCAAATTTCATCAATCCTGTACTTTCATCTTGTCTATCAGCAGATTAAAGACATAATGATCATAATACTTGTAATTTTTCTGAAATAAATAATTTTCCTATTGATTTCATGCAGGTATGACCTGATGGTAAAGATTTTTTTAATAACTATACAAAAGCAAAAACAACAATAATTTACAAACTCATAGTCACTTTTTCAATCACAATAAAAACTGTTCAGATTTTGAAAGAAGCTCATGTGAAGGTAAGTAAACTTTCGAGGAATGTGGTTTATGCTGAAAAATATCAAAAGTGAAACTAGCTCTGGTTCTGACAGATCTACTGTTGAATTCAACAAATTCTTTTGAAAGATCTAGGTGGCTTTCTCTTTAGATTTCTAAATGCTGATATAATATGCAACATTTTTCAAATTTCAGTTGCAGGGAATCATTACTTGCATTCCAAAGGAAGAGAAAGATACAAAATTCATGAAAAGTTGGAGATCAATTTCACTACTTAATGCAGATTACAAGATTGCCTTGGCATCAATTGCTTCAAGGGTGAAGAAAGTCCTCCATTATTATGAGTGACAGTCAAAACGGTTTTCCTAAAGTGGGATTCACTGGTGAAAATACAAGAACTTTCTATGACCTGAGGCAGTGTCTTAAGGAAAAAAAATGAAACTGGTCTTCTCCTACTGACATACTTTGAGAAAGCTTTTAACTCGGTTGAATGGGACTTGGAAAATGCCCTGAAATCTTTCAACTTTGGGGAATTAATTTGTCTGTGGTTTAGAGTATTCTGCAATTGATCAAAAATATGTGTCATTAATAATGGTCATTTATCCCTTTTTTTTAATTTGGAAAGAAGTCATCAAGGAGACCCTTTAGCACCATATGTATTTATAATCGGAATTGAACTTCTTGCAACAGGCCTAAAAAGGAACAAAAATATCACTGGCATTTTCTATAATGAAATGGAGTTCAAGTTAGGCCAGTATGCTGATATTTTTTTTATTATTAGACAATTCTCCTTTGTCCTTGGAGACAACAAAGCAGATTTTAAATGACTTTGCCTTGGTATTAGGTCTGCAATGCAATGTTTTTAAATCAGAAGTCGTTGAATTGGAAATAACAAATTTTCAAATGAAAAATTATGCCAGAAATTTATATTAACTGGTCAATTTCCAAATTTAGACTACTAGGTGTATATTTCTCTGAATTTGGATCATACAGTTAAAATTAACTATTTGACGAAGTTGAAGGAAGTGAAGCAACTGCTTGCCTGGTGGAGCAGAAGAAATTTGTCCCTTATTGGAAAAACTACTAAGATTAGATCTTACATATCGCCAAAATTTGTTCATTGGTGTTTTTTGCTGCTCTACCAAGTCCTCCACCTCATACCGAAAATGAACTGAATACATTATTTTTCAAGTTCTTTTGGTGTAGCAAAACCGAGAGGGTAAAACAATATACTCTTATAGCTTCCTTAAGGAAGGAGGATTAAATGATTCACTTTGACTGATTTATGTGTTATATAAAACTTTCCTGGATAAAATGCCTATTACTGAATGAGTGTTTGTGGTAAAAATTGGTTTCTGAAGAAATATTCAGAAAAGGTAGAGGTATACTGTACCGTTATTAAAACTAGCAAAAACCAAACTGAAAGAAATTTCTGAAACAATTACAAGTATCTTTTGGTGTGATGCTATTTATGCTTTATCACAATGGAAGAAAGAACCAATGACTATTATGGAATACTTGCCTCACAAAATTCTTAATTTAGTAGCTATAGACAACTTTAAATCATATAACAGGCAGAGAACAAATGGTGCTGCACTTATTAAACACCTTTCTGATGCACAAGGATGTCTGTTAAGTTTTGATGAACCAAAACAAACAACATATACTAATAATTTTATGTAATACTTTTAACTAAATGATAACAGTGAAGTGGAAAAAGAAAATAGTTTCCTAGCAATACTTTACAACACTTCACTTCTTCGGGTAAGAGCAAAGAATAAATTTATTTATAAAGTTCTGATAAAAACCAAGATACAAAAGCCAAACATTAAATATGAAACTTGGTCCAGGCAGCTTTGCAATCGGTGCAAAGGAATGGTCCAACTATTTTGTTTTGGCTAAACTTTACACAAAAGAGAAAAAACTGATTTTAATTTTAGGTTTCTACATAGAAATATTGCTACAAACCAGTTTTTGAAAATAACAAACTTAAGTGATAATGATAAATGCACCTTCTGTAAGGAGGGAATAGAACAAATTCTATGTCTGTTCAATTAGTGAACATTTTGGCAAATTATCTGTGGAATGGATCCAAATTTTAAAATGACATAAAAACTGTTTTTATAGGAAATAACAATGTTGATGATCTTGTCAACTTCCTAATTTTGCCAGCAAAATATGTTATATACAGAGCACATTGTGCATCAAAAATTCTAAATCTCACCTATTATAAAAATTGTGTTTTATCATATAATGGGCTTGAAAAATGTCACCAAAGTTAATAATAGAAGTGATGAGTTTTGGGAAAAGAGGACCCTTTTGTCATTGATTTCTTAGTTTTTCTTTACTTTCACATCAAACAGTTATTGTAAACACCTGGTTTTTTATGAATAGTTCCTTGTGTACAATATTTGCAAGTGTCGGTGTGTGTGCATATGTGTGTGTGTGTCAAGGAAAGGCAACATGTGTAAAGGTCAGGATGGAAAATTCATTTTAAGGAAATGACCTATACACCTGGTCAGGTGGTCATGTAGGGGAATATGTAAAATCCTGACAAGTTATGTTCAATAAAGCAAAAGATACTACTTGTGAGACCCGTTGGTAAGCAGCTACTGTATGCCACCACCACACGGTGTCAGCGAATTCCAACTTTTGAAAGGCAACTGACTTTAACCCTAAACCCCAACATAAATATCCAAATGGGGTGGGAAGGATCTAAAGAACTTTGGACTGCAATAGATAGATACATTTTTATTGACAAAAGTGCAAGTCACACCTGACATAACTTTCTGGGCTTTTTTAACCAGGCTCTTGAAATTGGGTACATAACAATGTCCTATCAAGTTTCCTTCCATGTAATATTTCTATACACATTTAGGCCTCCATCCACCTCTCCTCCACCACCATACCTCCCGTTATGATCTAGGCCTACATCCCTGTTGCACACACAACTGATAGGTCAGTCTGTTGAATGACAAGAATTTTTCCAAGTACGATGACCCTTTGTCCTACAATGTACGACATCGACCCTGATATGTATGTTTTGGGGCTCGATCCCCAAAACATACATATCAGGGTCGATGTCTTACATTGTAGGACTACGCAGACCCCCAACCCTAGTTTGCTGTTTACATACGAATTAATGATACCGATTAACTCTACGAGATCGAAAGATTTATTATCAGACTATTATTAAACTAACATGCTTCTCTTATAACCGGTGGCAGTCCTGCAATGTTTTCAAATCTCAACACAAGAAGTCTAAACAACGATGGAAATGTTAAATCGCAAGGTCTGTAAAGTGCAAAGTGCTCGTCCAAGCGAAAGCGTGGATTAAAATTCAATCTAGCATACTATTCGACTATTTGCAAAGCTTATACAACCATTATATGCAATACTTATGCAATGATCGAATTTATAGGGCATTCATGATGCATTACTGACAAATATTTACCTTATTCACGTGTGATGCGTGCGAATAACGGTACACGCAACAGTCAAGTTAAGTTTTACATTCACCACTTTAGCGTTTGGTGACCTCCATATTGGTTCATGACGTCAGGGTAAATGTTCATGTTTCATTGGTTGTTTTCGAGGTTGAATTTGGCGCTTTGAACGGTATCACAACGCATTTTTACCACACAGTGGCTCGTTACAAATGAAATTAATAGTACGGGGTTAATAGATAGAGCTGTGGGAGAGGGTCGAAACCTGTATCAACGTAATCATATTGTTGCGAATTTAGGCCCCACATCCTTCTATCCAGTGACCGATTGTCTTAATTTCACTTACAACGAGCCAGTTTGCTTACATGTCATGCTTGTGGTAAGTCCTTTGTAAATTATCTTCAGGATTTTAAGCCCTGGGTTTTAACTACCTGATTTGTTTTGGCCATTTATTTTATTATTTATATTTAATTTGATTGTCATCTAACCCCTCTCAAGTTAATATATGAGTATCAGTAGAAAGCTACAACTGTTTATGTTAAGTAACATAATTCATATTTTGACTTGAATCAGTGAACACGATTTTCACGATAGTAAGTTAATACAAGAAGCTACATGTATGATGTTATTTTATAGGAAGTTTACGTGGGGGTTGGTCGTAACTAGTTGACAATCCCTTCGCCAAATAGCTGATTCTTTTGTTGCATGCAGGAGAATTTTAAAAGCGAAGTGCTATAATGAGTAGATATTAAATTAAGATATGTATTAATTTTCGGAAAGAATTTTATAACGAGCTCCTATGCTTGCCTGTCTTGCTTTTTAATGTATTTATTTTTCTTCTTAAATAATTAGACATTTGGAGTTTTATGAAAGATTCTGTACAGACCTCTCAAAAATTCACTTTTGCGTAACCGGGACTATGCGTATATATACAGTGCAGAAATAATTGCAATAGATTTCCCATGATCTTTTTATTATATTCGAACGCAGTGATTAGAAAAAATGTGCATAAAAATATAGAGGCAAAAATGTTACTGGAAAGTTTATGACAGATCTCGAATATACAATAGAAACATTACATTTTGTCCACATAAATAGGAGAGATAGTAATGATCGAAGAGGATAAAAAAAAAAAAATGATCTATCTTAATTGTGAATGTATAACTTGTATTTTAAATATTTAAAAGTAAAAATTAGTTGACAAAATTTAATTATTATATACTGCAAGTATAGCACTGACAATGTAAATTGGTTATTTAGCATAATTAATTACAGATATAGAAAATTTTAAAAATATTTGCAAGTTTAACATAAATTTAAACAAATTTAAGGCGTAAACCTCCTCTGTGACAGGGAATAAAACTGAATCAAATAAAAGGGAGCAGCAGTAACTACTGTAAGTACAGCAATAGGCATGCCCGTTGCAGTTGTAGCTCTCCAGCAAATTGGGTAAGATGTAGTAATAGCGGTGGAGATTTGTATTCTCCTTAACCTCCAAATCTAGGTGAATCAATATTTGACAAAATCAAAACGGATTGAAAAATTTAGTTCAGTTTTTCTCTGTCGCAGTTAAGTTTACAACCACATTTCTTCCTTCAGCGTGTATTATGCACACTTTGAAAATAGACACATAGACGCTTGCATTGATACCCTTTCGAGGAAGGTCAGGGCCCTTGTTAAAGTTTGGAAAACCCCTCCCCAACACTTGACCTGAACAGGAACTGAATGATGTACACAATCTTCCAATTTTGTGGTCATTCTTCGTGACTGATGGTTTATAGATGTGATAAAACTGTTCATGGTTTAAACAAAAATCCAAGCAAAATGAATAGTCGGTCGAGTATTTGTGTGAATCGCTTCTGCACCTCATGTCCCCGTCATAGAATCAATATCTCCGTGCTCTTGTTGTCTTTTGTCTTGTTACAAATATTGTAGAAGGCAGCTTTTAAATTGAATTTGATTTTCATCTTTGTAAAAATGTTATTTTTATCAACTTTATAGTTTTAATGTAATCTCATTTAATTCCTGATGTGACGTATTTTATTACCATGATAGGACATTGCATAAATTTTAGTCGACTTGTCACGTTTTTTCTTGTGTTACATTTTGTTGTTTTTGGATCTGCTTACATTTTCTCGTTTGGCTAGATCAACACGAATTCCAAAGGCGCTCATGTTTCAATTCATTTATTTTTTATGCGCTATTTATCCATAAACATTCTAAAATATCATTAACTTTAAAAAAGAAAGCTTTTATGCTCTTTAATACTGACACATATACTGTCCTTCTATTGTTTTGTTTTTTAAGTTTTTTGTGGGGTTGGGGGGGTTTGTCGGTATAGTGTTTTCAGATGGTTCCCAACTGTTAAACGATTCATTGCATCTTTTCCATTAATTATACTTCTTACTTTTCATTCTTATGGTCTGAAAATCCTCTTAAATTTTTTGTTTCATCTTGTGTGCCGAATCGTTATAACTCTTGTATCGTATAGCATACCCTTTATATCCTTTCCCTTGAAGTCTTCCGGTTTGCAAATTGTCTTTATAAAGGTTTCGATATCTTTGAGCTGTACTGGAACTGAACCGAACATAAATCCTTGTATTTGCTCGAATGCTTAATTTAGTCCTTCTTCAAAACTTAAGTGTTCCGGCAATTTAATTATATTATCAGCATCAATGATGATTTTCTCGAGGTCATCATGTTGAATGTAATCTGTAAATCTTCATTTTTTATGTCTGAAATAGTTAAATCAAATATTTATTTTATTGTATATTATTTTACAGCAAAACTATCTTTCATCAAACTGGATACCATGAAAACTTGGAAACAAACACACAATATCACTTGATACCGAGAATTTATTGTTTTGTACTAAATTATGAAGTATTTCACCTCTTTGAAAACTTTATTCTATGACAACATAGAGTTGTGGCATTTTTAAAATCACTTTTAGCCCTATTCAAAATTAAAAATACACTTTAAATAAATACAACGTAGTCTAAGAAACCAGATATATTTTGCTTTATGAAAATATTTGTGGTAATATCACTGTATTATCGGGACAAGGTTATAATGGTACATGAGGAAACTTAGTAGCCGTTTTATCATGTAAACACCTATCTAACATAATCGTTAATTATTAAACTCTATAGTCTTTAACGGATTTAGAAATTATTAAAGTGGTGTCAGAAGTTTTAAACGATAAAAAAATGGAACAAACTCAATCACGAAATACTTTATTATTTGAATATATTGTTGCTGAAAATTGGATTCGCTGGTTAAAACAATTTAATTTGTATAGATGTGGTACTAAAAGACAATAAATGTGAGAAATTGAGTGTGCTACATCTCTACCATTGGCTGGAAAGGTTGCAGTGGAACCAAACAAAAATATTTTCATTTGAAAAGGACAAGAAAGACAAAACCGAGCATCTAATTCAAACATTTTATCAATATTCTTCCCCGAGAGAACATGAGACCTATGAGAGGCATCTTTTCAACAGCAGATTACAACAATCTGGTGAAAGCTTTGGTCAATTCGTGTCTGATTTAATAATCCTTTAGAAAATATTGTGGATTTAGAAATCTCAAAGATGTTCTACTCAGTGACAGAATTATTGAAGGAATAGATGATGATCTTACAAGAGCAAGACTGAGAAAAGAAACGGATGCATTGAAATATGCAGAGCAGTCACAGCAGTAAGAATGAAAAAATTACTGTCATGGAACAAACAGAAAGTCTATTGATGCAGTTAAAAAGAAAAGGAGACAGCCGAGTGCTAAACCTCAAAAGAGCTTTACAGAAAACAACAATACAAAGGAAGAGATTCGTTACTGTACAAGATGTGGATTAGATCTTTGGGGAAGGTCCCTGTCCAGCAAGAGGCAAAAATGTACAGAATGTGGATGAAGAAACCATTTTCAGAGCGTCTGTTACAGTAAGGCGACAAAATATCAAAGAGCAGAACACAGAGGTGGTAGATACCAATCACACAGCAACACAATAAAAGGTCATTCAGTTGATACTGAGAAAATTTTTCGTAGATAACGGTGGATCTGGCTGTCCAAAATAGTTCTGGATGGTTCCAATCAACGTCAGTGACATAGTTATCCCGATGAAATTAGACATAGCAACTTAAATCAATATACTTGGATTTCGGAGTATCTTTCACGGAGGCATAGGCCAAGGATACAACGAATCAATATTAAACTTAAAGCTCATGATTGTGGAGACATGACAGTAAGAGGTCATTGTACCTTAAGACTAAGACACAAACGTTACTTCCATTCAACTCAAAATATCATAAGCGACAGCAATGTCAGACCTTTTCTTGGACGTGATACTTGTGATACAATGAAATTATTCAAACTTGTACTTCTTGCGGATGAAACACGAGAAAATAAACCCGAGATTGATATTTTTTATGAATATGTAGATCTGTTTGATGGTGTTGGTAGATCTGTTTGATGATGTTGGATGCTTACCAAACAAGATTTGCATCAAGGTAAGAGGGAATGCAGTAGTCGAAGCACGCGGGACATTCTCATTTTGCACTTTACTAAGCCCAGAAAGCAGATCTTGAGAAAATGGAAGCTCTAAATGTAATCAAGAAAGTGGAAGAATCCACAGAATGAGTTAACTCGCTTGTAATTGTACAGAAGGCAAACGGAAATTTTAGGATCGTATTAGATTCACGAAATCTGAATAAACTATCCGAAGAAAGAATTTAGAACTCCCAATGCTTGAAGAAATTGTGTTACGATTTGCGGAAGCAAAAGTGTTCAAGAAATTTGATGTTTTAAATGGGTTTTTGGCAAATTGATAAGGAATATTCTGAATTAAGCACCTCTTGGCCAATATCGATGTGTACGACTGCCTTTTGGAATATTAAGTGCCCCAGAAATGTATTGCATAATAACCGATACACTATCTGAAAACATTGCAGGAATTGATACATTGAAGGATGATATAATTATATGCGGAAAGGACCTAATGGAGCATTATTACGCCTAAGACAAGTGTTCGACAAAGCCAGAAAGATCAAACTGAAGCTACGTAGGGCAAAGTGCATAGTCCGTGTGAACGAAACTCACATTTTTAAGTGATTTTGTGTCAGAAGATGGTATGAAGCCGCATCAGCGAAAATCCGAAGCCATACAAGAAATGGAGAGGCCTACATTAAAAAAAGGCTTGCAAATATTTCTTGGAATGGTCAACTGCCTGGCAAGATTTTTGCCTTACCAATCAAGTCGTATAGCTATACTGAGAACTCTTTTAAAGAAGAAATCTTTGACAAATCCTGAAGAAGTTTTCAAAGATCTTAAGAATCTAGTATCAAATTAACCAGTATTGCAGTTTTATGACCATACAAAGCAGATTAGAATTTCAGCAGATGCAAGTTAAAAACAAAGGACTTTATGCTGTATTTTTGCGAGAAATGGCTGTCAGTTGCTTATGATTCTGAAGCTGATACTGACACAGAAAGTCGTTATGTTCTTACGCTCTGATTCAAAGAGAAGCACTTCCACTGATATTACATGTAAAAAGATATATATATATATATATATATATATATATATATATATATATATATATATATATATATATATAGTGAAACTTCGTTAATCCGGACATATTCGTTCCCAGTGAATAAGCAGCAGGGAGGGTGAACAGACTCTAAATGGGATGCCCTGGAATTGCAAATATAAAGCTTCCTGCAGAAAAGTACGAAATATATAAAATTATGCTAATAAACTCCAACCAACTCCTCTAGCTTTTCGATAATTTTCCTGATTTTACTAGCAAATTTTTGTTGCTGACGTTTGGAATTTATTTCACAATTTTTTTTTGTGCAATTTTCGTAGCTTATCATTTACTCGTCGGATACTCATCTCGAGAATTAATCACCCTCCCTGTTGCTGTGTTTTTCAGTCACAAATTTTATAGAAACCTATACGATATCGCACACGAGGATCATGTAAATTGATCATGATAAATCCGTGTGGGGTAGCTTGCGCTTTTGAGCAGAAGTTTTTGAATTTAATCATATCCATATTTCCTGAACACCAAGTCTGATGAATGTTTCGCTGAGCATGTGTATCGACTCAATTAAACACAACTAAAAGATTACAGTTGTCTTTGATCACTTTAGGATTTTTTGTATATCGCTGAGTAACATAAATCACGTCTGTATTTTTTGTGTCTGCCTCGGGAAAATATCCGAGCTGGATTTGATTGTTTGTCCAGCATCACATCATCATACACTACGAGATTATTAATACGTCCATCGAGATCATCCACAGATGGAGCTTCATCAACATCGGTGATAAAATCAATAATATCATTATCATCATCTTCATCCAACGACTTCGCTTCTTCATTAAAATCTTTAAGCACATCGTAGCATCGCTGTTCATCTACGGATGGTGCCACCAAAAACAACTTATCCCACTTTGGCCACCTCATTATCAGATTAAGCAATAATTGCGTCTTACCAGCCCCAGATGGACCTATGATAATTGCTCTGATAGAATTTGGTAGCGCTGCATGATGTTTGATTGGCTCGTGCTTTCGTGTCGCTGAGAAGTCAATGACATCCACGTCGTACAAATATAATAAATAATATAAATTTATATTGTGTTTGATGCAGAGCATCCACCCCCACCAGTAGATTAACAACAATAACAACAAAAAAATTTTAAAAAAACTTGCACTTACAGGCAAGTGTGTGAAATGTGGTACAAACAAATACAAATTTATTTCGTCAAAAACAAAAACAGGTGGTGATATCGCTACTTCACTGGGAAAATTACCAGGAACTCCATGGGCTAAATACCTAGGCGAAAAACAACTTCCTGGATATAATTATTGTGGTCCTGGAACCCGACTTGATATCCGACTTGACGAACGAGACCAACCAAGACCAGGAGAGTATCCAATAAATGCGATTGGTCAAGCGTGCCATATTCATGATGTTGCATATAAAAATAAAGATTTACAACAACGACATATTGCAGATGTGAAGTTGATTCACTCGTTAAATTCCATAAAAAATAAATCTCTCAGAGATAAACTTGCTAGCTTCCTTGTAAAATCTGCAATGAAAGGTAAACTAATGCTAGGAGCCGGTAATTAATCATACATAATTATTGTAATGGAATCGATTTATTATTGCCCAAGAGGATATTGGAAGGCTAAAGCAGCGATTGGTAAACTTGCTGATGCAGCAAATATCACACGTTCTGTTGCTGCGAATTTGTTAGCACGACAGGCAATATGGCAAGTTTATCTACCATCACCTAAACAAATTCAGTACCAACATTTTGATGTCAGTACTCCCAATGAAGTTCATCAAGCAGATATTTTTGTTTTACCACATGATGCTGTTAAAACATGTAGACGTCAATCACGCACATACAAATACGCGTTAACTGTCGTTGACATTGCAAGTAGATATAAAGAAGCAGAACCATTATCAACAAAATCAGCAGCTGAAGTTGCATCTGCTTCTGAACGAATTTATCAACGCGGTAGTCTACGATGGCCACAGCTACAGGTTGATCCTGGCATAGAATTTCTTGGTGCAATGTCAGCTCTGATAAAAAAACATAAAGTCAAAATCAGACGAAGGCATACCACAATTCATCGCTATCAGGCAGTCGTTGAACGATTTAATCGAACACTTGCTGAGCGATTATTTGGATATCATTATGCAAAGGAAATATCCACTGACCTTATGTCCGTGGACAAAAGATCTCGTGAATGGGTTGCAAGACTACTAAGTGTGATAGCTGCGTTAAATAATGAAATTACTCGTGCAACTTACATGAAACCCATCAGTGCGATCACAAAACAAATATACCAATACAACGACGCGACTCTTCCTCAAAACAACCAGTATTAGGTAATGTGACTGTAAGATATTTATATGAACCCGGTGAACTTGAAGGGGGTAAAAAGGAGCAACTGATCCTATTTGGAGTGTGACCACACATAAAATTTTCAGCGTAGTAAGATCCACGGGTAAACCTGCAATCTACAGACTAGATTCAACTGCTCCTCAGCGTGGATTTGTACGCGAACAGTTACAAGTAATTCCTGAAGATACACAATTACCACCGCCTTCACTTCTGTAAAAACAGAACACTGGAACCCAACGTCGATTACACTCAAGACAGGTCAATATCACATTTTCACGTGTGTGACCGAGATTACTATTAATTCCATCCACGGTGAATTGTTTTGGATTATTATTCGAATACTGTCATGACCTTATTGTATTACAGCTCACACAATGATTATTCTGTTGTTATTTCAATGTCATGATAAAATCAACATCGAGATCAAAATCACGTTTATTTTTTTTTTTGTTGTTGGTCAGATTGATGATAACCAACTAATTTTTCTTGACAAGATCTTTAATGTTTATATCAGTTATTTCCTCGTTCATCACGTGATCCATAACAACTCGTTTTAGCTGATTCATTTCTCTGACTCTCGATACCGCCAAATAAACTAAATTTGACCATTCGATTCGATCATCGACGATCCAGATCTTAGTACCAGAAATAGTTAATCCCTGTGACGAGTGAATCGTCATTGCGTACCCTAACGTCCACGGAGAATTATCCATCGTTAATGCGTTCTCAACTACGCTAACATCAACAGCAACAATATCATTAAGAACGAGTTTTTGTTCTTCATTGGTTCCTGGAATATCGACTTTGACATTTTGTTTTCGAGTATCTGTTGGACGATAACTTAACAGAACAGGCAAATCCAAAATTCTTTCCTTGTGTAACAGAAATAATTTCTCCCGAAATGCATCACGAAGAATTTTTCGACTTGCAACTATCAAATCAGTGGGCTTCCATAAATTCCAAAAATTATTCATCGGAGTTTCTGAAATTAATTCACGCATTGTCTTACACTGAATTCTATCTGGCTGTAGTCTAATCAGTCTTTTAAATTCTTTCAGCGCTTCATCAATAGCTCTATAATCATCAGTTTTCTCCCTATAATAATCTACGAATTTTTTCATCCATTCGTGTGGAGATGATCCAGTAAAAGGTGGAGGTTGACCATGATCACCACACATGATAATCGCAGTATTTCTCGTTAACAACCATCTAAAGAATATTTTTAATACATCCAACGATACCGTACAGATCTCATCCCAAATAATAATATTAGGAATATGTTTTTCTCCCATTCTCGACGGATCCCACTCGTCTCCTCTCCAACGAAGAAACTGTGATAAGTACACGAATTACCTCCACGCTCGTTCATTTTACGAGCTAATCTATGTGTGTGTGTGAGTACGATTATACTGATGGAGTTTGAATAAATCTTTCGAAATAATTGAATCGCACATGTTGGTTTATCAGAACCACCGCACCCGTTGAGATAAACAGTCTTATGACGGGTTACAGGATCAGACACAGATAGTACCGATGATAATTCCGATAAACAATTATTTTTATAAAATATCGCTTCTGGTTTATAATCAGCAGAAGCAGAATAATCCAAGGTTTGTTCTCGTTTTATCCGCCATCCACCCCGATACCAAATTGTTTCAGTGATTCCAAATATTTTCTGCTGATATAAAATAAATCTGTTGCAACTCTCACAGCGGTATCAGGAAATCGATTAATCACTGATAATAAATTTATCAAAACATAAGCAAACATCAAAGATCTTAAATGAGTAAACTGCGGTGATTCACCTTCGATGTAACTCACAATCGTACCTAATTTAGTTCCATCAGACAATAAGCATTTTCTCGATTTACAAATGTATTTTTCGATGTTGTATCTGCAATAATAAAATCAAATTCAGCCTCATCGATGATTAATCTACAATAATGTCGTTTGTGATCATATGATCCATCCTGATAAATTTACCAATTATTTTTCTACCGAGATCCTTTGCGGTTTTATTTTCATAATCGGTCGTTTCCGGATTTTCATCATCGGAATATTTTTTCTGTGGCGGTAACCAAACTTGTTTTTGAGAATCATATGATATGATAGCTTCAGTCAACGTCAGAGAAATCAAAATACCCGAATCAAGCATAAATCTCAACAGCACTATTGAAGCCCAACATTTTTCTGAAAAATGTCTTCCAAACCAAACATAAACGATCGGATGTAGATTCAGTGCTAACTCAAATGACATAATTTTAGCAAATCCTGTCATATCAAAATCAGCTAAAGGTCCGTTTAACGAAACTCTAGCCATTTCATGTGTTGGATGACCAAATCGTTTGAAATACTCAGAACATTCTCCGAACCCAAGAAAACTTCCTGGATAAGCCGCTACCATGTCAGCCGATACAACATTTTTATGACCGTATTTCGTGTTCCATAAACCTCCATGACCATACTCTATACAACTCAGTTGAATGTCCTCCAGAAATTCCCGTAGTGTTGGCATCCGCGAGTTTTTCTTTTGAGCAGCATGTGCAGCAACCGATGGAACTGTAAAACAAATACTAAGTAAATGTCAAGATCATCATTCGAATACTTCAACGCGAGATTTTTCATTTCGTCGTGGAGATATTCTGTACGGTACATATCTCCGTTAGGTTGTACAAACTGGTCATAATAGGTATCTTCGG
The DNA here is from genome assembly GCA_016617855.1 of Megalonaias nervosa. Lineage (NCBI taxonomy): Eukaryota > Metazoa > Mollusca > Bivalvia > Unionida > Unionidae > Megalonaias > Megalonaias nervosa. Next base: position 220,394 of record JAECUM010000758.1, read on the forward strand.
AACTCGAAAGCAACCAAACAGAAACAGGATCACTCTTGCTGATATTTCCGATAAAATCAAACATATTACCGCTGTAGAATTTAACAGTTCGATCTCGTGGAAATATCATTACGTCACTCGCCCACGCATGCGAATTATGATCAATAATCACTATTGGATCTCCTCGTGATTTATATTTCGATTCGTATAAAATTTCACCTGTTAGTGTTTTTACTGTTGTTGGAAATTTTAATTTTCTTGCTAACTCAGTAAAATCGTTGATGGACGCTCCGGTATCTTTAACTGTTTCTGCCCACTAATTTACTTTTTTACGCCTTAGATCCGTTAAACCATTTCCTCATTTTGATTTTGTAAAATGTTCTGTAAATCGTTCAGCAACACCATTCAGTTTAGAAACTTTCATTGGAAGAAGTTTGTCAGTGTCAGGTTTATCATTCAGTGTATATATCGCATAAACAACTGCCGTTACAGGATATGCTCGTTCATAATAAGGTCTATCAATTTCAGTCAGTATTCCTGGTTTTGAATTTTTATTTATCGTTACAATACCTCCACTATGACCCTGACAAGATACGCGAACAGGATCACGTTTGTCACGGATAATCTATATGTCGTTGTCTGTGGCTACGATAAATTTTATTTGAAAAATCTATTTTCGTGCAGCGTCGAGATAATTAATAATCCTCTCTGCTCGTTTATCATTCACTATAGCATTGACAACGCCATCGGCGTTGCGTACAATTCTGAATGTTGACCATACATGAGCTCCACCATCATCGCGAAATTCTTTCTTGGCTTCACTGATACGATTGATTAAAGTATTATTTGTTAAATCAACCAAAGCCTGCCTTGGTAACTGAGGGGTTATTCTGTCGAGATTGAATCTGGCTTTAGAGGGCTTAATCGCAGATAATCTCATAAATTCCTCCATATTATAATTAAGCCAAATATATATTTAAATTGAAGATTATATATATGATTGAAGCAAGCAATAAATGCAAGTGGCTCATGATCGGTTTTTCACTTCCTTGTAACAAAACCTGCGTAAATGAATTATGTGGATATCACATGCAAAGTGTTTGGAGCGGAAGTATAGGACCAAAACCGCGATGTGGTGTTGGGGTCAGAGGAAAAACGCAGTTGTGTGTGCAGTGTGGTAGTAAAAAATACAGAGATCTGAAACGATATTATGATAAAAAAAAATAATAACGTCGATGGCGTCGGTAATGAATCTGCCATAAAAAGCGCCGAAGACTATCTAGCCAGATTTTCACCTCAACAATAAAATAATAATTAAGACAAATAATATTATTATATAAAATGAAGCAAAATGAATTTGTAACACATCCCATTATCAAGAATTATGAGGCATCTCGTGATGGTGTCATCAGGCACTGTCGACTAAAAAACCAGTCGGTACTGTTGATAATGTTGATTGTTATCTTAGATTTACTGTTGGAAAAAAGATATCTTTGTCATAAGTTTGTCTAAGAATGTTTTCATAGACTGATCAAATATGGACTTGTGATTGACGATATTAATTCAGATCCAAAGGATAACTTTTTAAGTAATTTGCGAGCTGTTACACAGGAGCTTTTAATCTGTAAATGTAGAAACAGGCGAAGAAATAATATTTCATTCGATATATGCAGCTGGTAAATATTTCGATATTCACGCGCGTTCGGTACAATATGTAGCAGATAAGATAACCAAATCGGCGTATTCAAGAAAATTTAATCAAAAAATAACATTTTGCTGTGTACATATTATATCAGATGATGAAGGGAGATAACTCTGTCAAGCAACGATTTCTCCGCTAGAGTAATTAAGCAGTTGCCCCGCTTGTAACTGCGTAATATTATATAACCGTGCCGCGATTGTTCTTTTTTTTTTACTGTTTCTCCACTGCAGGTAACATAGTTATATATACAGACCTACCTGTATTATTTAACCTCGCGAATGACATCTTGTGCAGAAAATATATGTGCGATTATGAAATGCAGATATTTTATACAGTATATTTTATGAAGTGTGTCTGGAAATTTAAATAAATCCACGCTACAGTTTACCATAATTGTGATTTTATTCAGTATAACTGATTGCACATGTAGGTTGTCTGCTAGTACAGTACAGGTACCCTCAGTATAAATCACGCACCGCTTGCGTGTCTACACAAATCCAGGTGAAACAGGTATACAGACCTACATGTATTTTAACTCCCGACATCTTGTGCAGAATTATCAAATACAGATATTTTATACAGTATATTTTATGAAGTGTGTTTGGAAATTGAAATAAATCCACACCACAGTTTACAATAATTGTGAGTTTATTCAGTATACACTGATCGCGTGTAGTAGGTTGTCTGCTTATCCAACAAAAGTAACTTCATAATAATTTCTGAAATATATGTTTGTAAGAATGACTCCGTAGCGCAGCTTTAGAACGTCGGTTTCTCATACTGAGGCCTGAGGTTATATTCCGGTGTCAGACATGTCGTCGACTTTGGCGGTACGATACCAATTTTCTTAATATAGTGGGGGTCCCAAGCCCCAAGGGATTTCATGTACACTTCTCACCACGTCGAACAACGTGGTGGGTGTATTTTTCACTCACCCCTAGGTTTGATTTGGGGGGGGGGGGGG